>CM046663.1:58152803-58347803 GCA_025594165.1 Tamias sibiricus | reverse complement strand
AGGAAACTACAGTTCATAGTCTAATGAACTTTTAAATTTACACTTTTAACACTTCTAAAATGGAGATATGTTTTATCATAATATGCCATAGTTGAGTTTTATATGTCAACTAGACCCAGCTAAAGTCCCCAGATATTCAATCAAACACTAATCCAGGTGTTTCTATGAAGATATTTTATAGATGTGATTAAAGTATATAATCAATTGACTATAAGTGAAGTAGATTATCTTAGACAATCTGGATAGGCCTGTTTATAGGTCAGAGGATCCAGAATTGCAGAACTGGGCTTTCACTACCACCTGCATTTACACAGCTGTATACCCAGGGGGACTGAAAGACTGAGGGATTTGCCACTGGTCATTTTGCCAAGACTACACCTGCCATTTTCTTACAAAACTTTGGCCTTCACCATACCCAAAGGAGAAAAATCTTCTTTGGGCCCCCCATACCACTACCCTATTCCAAGTTGGGTTTTTTGAGAAGAAAAAGGAGGTACCTGACACCTGACCATCTTCTTATTCCATAACCCCAAACTAGAAGGGCAAACTACATCATATGTGTTAGCTTTCTAATGCTGTGACAAAAATACCTGAGATAAATGACTTATGAGGAGAAAATACTTATTTTGGCTCATGGTTTCAGAGATTTGAATCCTTGATGGGGTCAATTCCATTGCTTTGGATCCCAGGCAAGGCAGCATATCATGTCAGGGATTGTGTGCCATGCTCACCTCAAGGCAGCCAGGGAGCAAATGATGAGGGAAAGAGCAAGGGACCAAGGTCCCAATAACCTCTTCAAGGGCATGCCTCTAATGACCTAACTCGCTTCCATTAGGCCTCATCTTCTAACTGTTCCACCACTTCCCAACACCACCACAGGCTGGCAACCAAGTTTTTAGCCATGAGCCTTTGAGGGACTTTTAAGATCCAAACCATAGCATCATGTCTTGCTTCTATCCAGAAAAACCCTTATCTTATCCCTCAGAGGCAGAACAGGAATCTTCTGAAATTCTGGGGAAAAAAAACTAAATGATGAGTCCTCCAGACCAGACTCTTGATAATCTTTAGAAACTTCTAAAAGCCCTTTTTATTGGTTTATTGAGCCCATCATTTCAGTAAGTGGGAAGCCTCCAAGATAATGAAGATTTTTAATAGGTGTAAATACATCTGGAAAAGAATACATCATCTTCATCATAAATATATTTGTCACCCTTAGTGTTGAGAGTCTACATGCCACAAATGAAGTCTATCAAATCAGGAAGACTTGGATTGACTGAATTTTACTGAATCAACAATGAGTGGCACACAGAGCAGCAAATCCACATCCTTCCACTTAAGACATTTGAGCCCTGTTTCCTTCTCCACAAATCCCTTACTGAACTGAAATGTGAAAGCGTTTTATAAATCTCACGGTGCTATGTGCATACAAGGTATTGATATTGCCCTTTTTAAAATCATTAAACTTCTTGCTTCCCTAATTTTAAAAACTATGTTACTCAGTCTAACTTTACAATCACCACTGGTATATGGAACTATGCCAATTTCCCAACTAAAGAAATTCATAGTATCATTACTGTCATTGGAAGCACAATTATTGTTATTACTGACTGCATATAATATGTTCCCTGTTATAGCTTCACAAATTGACTTTGCTTCCTTTTTCTCCCCCTGCCCCTTTATAACCTGGGAAGGATTAAACAGATATTTTTAAACCAAAGTTTATGCAATGTCATAGGACAATGAGTTATAACTAAATTCTGCACACTGTCATTTGAAAAATAAAATGTGTTGCTTCATTTTTCAAACACAGAATCTATTCTGTAGTTTTCCAGAATTTCAACCAAATCTGGCAAGTAGAAGAAAATTACAGACTTAGATTTTCCTTAATGAGGACTGTGGTTACACAGCACCTACTGATTTTTTTTTTTAATATTTATTTATTTGCTTTAGTTGTACACAATGCAATGCATTTATGTTTACGTGGTGCTGAGGATCGAACCCGGGCCGCGCACCTGCTAGGCGAACGCTCTTACCGCTGAGCCACAACCCCAGCCCCCCTACTGATTTTTAACAAAAGTTATATACTGCCTAAACCTGAAAGTACTAACAAAGGTGAGGAGATGGCTGATAAGAGCAAAGGTTTCCCTTGGTCCAACAAAACTGTGCTCATGCCACTGCAGCTCTAGCAAGCATGCAAGTAAATCCTCAGATCCAGCTTCTTAGATTTTGTATTTTTCATTTCTGTCCTAAACCATACCTCTAAGGGCTATAAGCTGCCTTTCTAATTCTAAGACATGGGCCCTCGTTCATGCTGCTAGAACCATGGCTATGAAATGCACAGACCTGTGTAACCGGAGCTTTCCTCCCCATCCATATCTATTGCAGTTGCTGTTACTAAATGCTACATGGCTGCAGGACTGCTCAGCACAGCAGGTTGGTTTGATTACTTTTCTTACCAACAGACTAAAGAAATGTCTCATCTGGATTCTCTATAGAATGCTTTATTTGGTAATTGTTCTAAGAACAGAGGAGGAAGCACATCTCTTTTTTGGCTAGAGATGGGGCCTCCTGGCAGATTTCTGGGAGTCCTATTTTTAAATAGAGAGAGGGTGCAGGCAAGTCATTGGTGAAGCTGTTAGGCCACCCCAGAAGTCAGACTGTTCCAGGAGACTGCACGACACAGCTATTAACACAGATAGTCCTCAACTTAACAATGGTTAAATTTATAATTTTTCAACTCTCCCATGGTGCAAAATGATACACATTCAGTAGAAATTACACTTCAAAATTTGAATTTCTATCTTTTCCTGGGCCAGTGATAAGTGGCACTGATCCTCCCTCTCCATGCTGGGCGACAGCAATGAGCCACAGCTCCCAGGCAGACTCCCAACCTCAAGGGTAACAGTCGACACTCTACAGTGAGCTACCCAGCCTGGGTGTTTGGTAGGTTACGTGTATTAAATGCATTTCTATTTAAAGATGTTTTCAGCTTACCATGAGGTTGGATGTAACTCCACTGTAAGTCAAGGAACAGCTATATACCCTGGGGGAATGAAGGACTGAGGGATTTGCCACTGATGAGGGCATACCTGATTTTTGGAGATAGCTAAATGTTATTTGGAGCCAAGTCTGCCGAACCAGAACCCTGGACTCAAAAAGAAAAAAAAATGTGCCTGCAAAGAGTGAGAATAATTTTCCTGTATGATTTATTCACTGACTTCAAAAGAAATTCAAAACTAGAAGTTTATAAAATAGTTTGAGCACTAAGTTCACAGTAAGCATTCAAAAAAATTTTTTATTGTCCTAATCATTAAAGAAATGAGACATTGTTGGACTAGGACTAGGTATATAATCTTGTGAGGTCATTGTTTTAAAGAACAATGCTGATATCAATAGATAAACTTTGTAAATTTTAGTCTTTAAATTGTTTGATGATTTTACAATCTCATTATCTCCGTACCCAAAGAGAAATGAAAAATAACTATCAGAAAATACTTTCTAGAACTTTAGGCACAGATACTGGTTTTTTTGTTTGTTGGTTTTTTTGTTTTTTAGAGCCGGGGGCGGGGGAGGGGTGGAGAGGGTTACCAGGGATTGAACTCAGGGACACTTGATCACTGGGCCACATCCCCAGGCCTTTTTTTTGCATTTTTTATTAGAGACAGGATCTCACTGAGTTGCTAAGTGCCTCGCCATTGCTGAGGTTGGCTTTGAACTCATGATCCTCCTGCCTCAGCCTCCTAAGTGCTGGGATTACAGGCGTGCACCACCGGGCCTGGCTTAGGCATGGATACTGTTACATCCTGGTTTTGGTCTACACAGATCATCAATAGTTGGTTAATATTTATTGATTTGAAATTTTTTGCATAGCATCATTGAGAAGATCCCAGAAAGGCTTAGCAACAGTGTGAGAAGAACAATCCTAGAGATTTTCATTGATTCAAAGTTCCACAAGTGTCGGCAAAGTTTCATGGCTGCCAAATGAAATCAATGCAATCTCAGGCTTCAGGAACCCGAGCACAGTGTTCAGTGGAATGTCTGTCTGAGTCCTGTTCAAACTTGTACTCCAAAGGAAACAAGGACTCTCAGGCTCACTTCTAAACCAACTGTGGCACAGCAGAGTAGAAGGAACCAGGACAGAAGGGGGACTAGACCCACAAAGCATGAAGAATAATTACAGGACTTAAGAAAAATTGCTGAGAGAGAAGTCTATGGAACACCTATGATATGTCGATGTTGGCAAGGTTTAAAAAAGAAGACAGACCAGATCTTTTTATGTCTTCCTCCTCTTCAAAAGAATCAGGACAAATGATGCTGTTAGGCCAAGCATGGTGGCACACGCCTGTAATCCCAGTAGCTCCGGAGGCTAAGGCAGGAGGATCTTGAGTCCAAAGCCAGCCTCAGCAATGGCAAGGCGCTAAGCAACCCTGCCTCTAAATAAAATACAAAATTGGGCTGGGGATGTGGCTCAATGGTTGAGTGCCCCTGAGTTCAATCCTGGGTACCCCACACACACACACACAAAAAAATGATGTTGTTAGGCTGTTTTGGAAGGTAAACCTGGATTAGTATAAAAAACTTTCCAAAAAGTAAAGTAGTCCAAGATGAAGGGTGGTGGCACATGGTGGTGTGTGCCTTTAATCCTTGCTACTTGGGAGGCTGAGGCAAGATTATGAGGTCCTCTCCCCAAAATAAATAAATAACAATGAAGTGATCCAAGAATGAAATGAACTTCCTAGTGAGACACAGGGGCCATTACAGAGTGTGTTCAGGTAAAAATTGCATGACTACTTATCAAAACTATTATAAAAAGAATTCTCCTACCACATAGATGACTGGCCTAGAAGATAGCTAAGGGCCCAATTCTTATAGCCTTTGATTCTAAGTATGATCTGTGATTCCTATATATAGCACATGCTATATGGATTCACATAATTTACCCAGGTGGTGGGTTTATCTAAGCACATTTAAAAAAAAAAAAAACAGTATGGCCCTACCATTGGAAGAAAAATAATAATCTGTAACTTGCTTCCTGACATAACTGCTATTTTACTTGCCCACTTATCATTATGAAACTTTCTGTGGTTTTTCAACTCAATTTTACTATTAAGTAGGAAGTAACTGAAATACTAGTTGAGTTGAATGCCTAATATTTAGAAGTTACTGGCAAACACTCACTACACACATATTGTGAGTGTGTGTACACATGCAAAAATGAATAAGGCACCATCTCCTTCTGTAAGATGCTGACAGTCTAAAAGACTTACACCTTAAACATAAATATAATATATTCAGTAGTAAGCTAGAAGCTACAGAGACTAGAGGAGGGGTACTTATTCCTACCTAGTTTGAAGGAAGACTTTTTGGAGAAAATGATGGCTTATCCAGTAGGAGTTAGCCAAGTAAAAAAAAGAAAAATGGAAGTGTATTTGGAGAAAAGGATCATTGTGAAATGTAAAGCATCAGACTGTGAAGGGATCCCTAGGGTATAAAGCACCAAGTTCCAAGCAAGGGGGGGCAGGAGATGAGGCTCAGCAGACAGGGAAAAGGTAGGGCACAAAGGGCTCACTTCACTTAGGAGCCTGGGCACAGCCACAGCAGGACTATAATTAGGATGGTAGCAAGGCTAGTCTGCATTTTAAGTAGAATAACCCAACTATAAAGCCAAAGAGAGAAACTTAACATCTGTAAATAGTATAGTGCAATTTTAACGATGACATTTTTTTCATATGTAGTATTCAAAGTTTAATTTTGAAATTCCACACAAGTCCTAGGAGAAGCAGTCTTACTTCTTAGATGAAATATACCTTATAAGCACAGACAAACACAACATAAAAACTGGAAGAAACTCCTCATGTTGGCCTTTCTCTAAGCCACATCACTCTCTCTCTGCTTCCCTCTTAAGGCAACTGCTCCCAGGAATTAGGAAACAGTTCTTTCTTATTGGTCTTTTTGAGAAACACATCTGAAACTGCCATTCATCATTCTTATCTTACTAAGCTGAAAGACAGGAGTAGAAATCTGTCCTTGAAGAAATAAATATGTAATTTTTTTTGGTCAAAAAAATCTGTCCTTTAGTGTTTTTTCAAATGCTCATATCACCACTGGTTGATAGGAAAGAAAAAACCTAAGGTTCAAATTACTATCAGAGATAACTCCTCTGACTACTCATTATTTTAAGGCCAAGGTAAGATAATGATGGTATTGTAAAACTTAAAGATCAACTCTGTAAGTGGCTGAGACACATCTGGCCCTACCTGTCAAGGTCCCCCATCTATGACATCAATGAAACTCCAGCTGTGCTCTATCTTAATTCTTCAGAATGAAAGTCTTTTTGCTTAGCATACATACTGCAACTCTATTATCCTCTTGTTTCCATCCTTGAATATACAGCCATGGTGAGAAGAGGCCATTTTCTAGCATCTATTACAAAGCATGTGCATCCTTCTTTCAAATTCAGCTAATGTTCTTAACAACTTGGTGCAAGCTCCCTCAGTCAGATTCTCCATATGTGAATAAAACTATTTCTATTTTTTTCCTTCCAAAACCAAGAACTAAATTCCTTATCATTCCATCACAAAGTCTCTCTCACACACACACACACACACACACAAAATTAAACAGACAAAATAAAAAATACAGTAGTTTGGAGGGCTGGAGTTTTGTAACCATTTGTAAATGCTTTCTAACTTCCACCAAAGGAATCAGGTCAACAAGAAGAAAGTAATAATCATAGTAACATGGCTGCTCAGCCAGGCACTTCCTCCTCCTCTTTTTTTTTATTTTTAACCTCTAATCCCCAAACTCTATTATTTCCACATAAGTTTTAATCACAGGGAGGTACAAGAAGACCTAAAATTTTGTCACCACACCTACTGGACACATTCATTGTACTCGCCTGTTGGAATCACTTGTGTTAAAGGTCATCTTTCATCATTACCAGTCCTCCACCTAAGGTGACAACATTTCCCAGGCACAGGAGGAAACCTGAAAACTAGGGAAGACGCATGGGCAAGACAGTACAGGAGAGCTGGAGCCCAGCCCTGGCACTGTCACTAGCTTGGCTGGGTGAATGTGGGTAACTCAGTCTCCTGAGTCTCCAGTGCCTTCATCTGGACAAAGGAGGGTTAGGCCAGGCTATCTTTGAGGCCCAGAACTTCAGGAGAGCAAAGGCAAGTGTCTTTACCTGAGAAAGTCTGGCTCAAATTATAAGGAAAATGGAGAAAAACAGAAAAAACATTAAAAAAAAAAAAAAAAAAAAAAAAAAACAGAAGAAGATAATCAACCAGTAGAGGTGGATGAGACTAGGTCAGGCCTGGCCAGAGAAAAAAAAGAAATACTATAAAACGTCCTATGAGAAGAGAGTGAGTGAGAAATAAGGAAGACAGACAGCAAATGGGTATTGATAAGGAAAGACACTGAGAGAAAGGGTGAGAAAAGCAAAACAGAGGGAAAATTCTTGCCCTGCAGGCTCTGAGCTAGCAGGCCTGGCCCCCTGTAGTGAAGAAGTTGGGGGGGGTCCCTGGTAGTCTGTCTCCCCCTCCCACTCCTCCAGGCAAAACAACGATATTGATGACTTAGAAGAGTTCTCTCTAAAGAAGTTATGCCAACTTCCTGGGAAGAATTAAAGATTAAAGTCCTGCCCATTCAGGAACATCAAGGCCCTTCTTTGTCAATCTTTATAATGTTTAAATTTTAGTGCCATATAAACCTGGGAATATGATTTTTGGTAATGACTTATCAGTGGGAAACAAAAGTATATAATACAGGAGAAAAAGTAAAAATCATTTATATTGATCATACAATCAAGAAAACAAAAAGCACACTAGGTATTTTAAACATAATACAAAGGTTCTGGAAAAGTTAAAAAAAAAAACGGGAAAAGTAAAAGTTGTTTTAAATCTGAAGTAATCATGATGTGTAACTATAGCAAAGCTCTAATATTTAAAAAAATAAAAAAGAGAGATCTAGAAAAATAAAATAAGTAAATATGAAGTAATTGCAAATAAGTGACCACCAGGAGTTGAGAGAAGGAGAAATAGAAATGGTGAAGTCAAAGGAGAGGCCTTGGGATAAAATGATCAGTTGCTTTGAAAAGCCTTACCACCAAAAAAAACAAATAACCCAATCAATAAATGGGCCAAGGAACTAAACAGACACTTCTCAGAAGATGGTATAAAAACAATCAACAAATATATGAAAAAATGTTCAACATCTCTAGCAATTAGAAAAATGCAAATCAAAACAACTCTAAGATTTCATCTTACTCCAGTCACAATGGCAGCTATCAAAAAAACAAACAACAATAAATGCTGGCGAGGATGTGCAGAAAAAGGCACACTCTTACATTGCTGGTGGAACTGCAAATTGGTGAAGCCAATCTGGAAAGTAGTATGGAGATTCCTAGGAAAACTGGGAATGGAACCACCATTTATTTGACCCAGCTATCCCACTCCTTTGCCTATTCCCAAAGGACTTAAAAACAGATTACTACAAGGACACAGCCACATCAATGTTTATAGCAGCACAATTCACAATAGCTAGATTGTGGAACCAACCCTGATGCCCATCAGCAGATGAATGGATAGGGAAACTTTGGCATATATACACAATGGAACACTACTCAGCACTAAAAGAGAATAAAATCATGGCATTTGCCAGTAAAAATGGATGGAATTGGAGAAAATAATGCTAAGTGAAGTTAGACAATTCCAAAAAAACAAAGGTCGAATGATCTCTTTGATATGAAGATACTAACTTATAAAGGCAAGAGAGAGGAAATGAGAGGAATGAAAGAGCTTCAAATAGAACAAAGAGGGGGGAGAGAGGGGAGGGAACAAGGGGATAGGAATAATGGCAGACTGAGTTATCCATGATTACCCTAAATACATGTACAAAGACACAATTGTTGTAAAAATGCTTCATGTTAAACCAGCAACTTGAAAAATTGTGCTCTTCATATGTAATATGAAATGAAATGTACTCTGCAAACGTGTATAACAAATTAGAACAATAAAAAAAAATGATCAGTTGCAGGATGCCATGAATAATCATCAATTAAGTGGTAAGTATGCTTGAATGTGCATGGATAACTGTTTTCTGACATTGTCTTCTCAAAATGAACCCAAAGACGGGAGAGGTTTGGGGTTCTGAAATGCAGTGGAGGGAGGGTAAGCTTGAAACAGGGTTGGAAAAATCAGCGGGTGAGAAGATGACCCCATCTGGTGCCAGTGGCTCTGACATCCCCTTCAGCTCCAGGCGTGGACGGCGGTAGTTGGCAACGCAAGTGTTTCTGTGGTTTGTGGCTTCGTTTGTCTTTCCTTGGTTCTGGCCTGCCTTCCTCAGCAAATTGGAGGAGTAGCTTCTGTAGCTTCCACTTTCTCCAGAACGACACATGACTGGTGGTAAAGTGCTCCACATCTACAGGGCACACAAACAAAGCCACTGCCGGCATGACACAGTGAACTGAAGGCATCACTTGCCATCACACGTGGAAATGACTTAGAGTGAAACCAGTCTGTGACTTCATCCACTGAGGTCAGGATGTTGCCTGAAATGGGCGTTCTGCCGTTCTTCTTCCAACCACTTTTAAATGGATCCATGGCTCCTTGACATGGTGAACAACCTGGAGCTACAGCTAATATATATATTTTTTTTTTAGTTGTTGATAGATCTTTATTTTATTTATTTATATGCAGGGCTGAGAATCCAACCCAATGCCTCATACATGCCAGGCAAGTGCACTACCACTGAGCCCCAGCCCCAGCCCCTACAGCTAATATTTTAAAACCCACCAACTTTAAATAAACATAGTGAATCATTTAGAACTTGGCTTCAAAGTCACCTCCTCAGAGAGAGGCCTGTTCAGAACTGCAAGCTAAAGCCACCTCTGGTGACTCTCTACCACAGGTCCCTATTGAAACCTTCTGCTTGGCACTTATCTGTACCAGAAGTTCTCTCCCTCGCTCACAAGTTTATTATTTTGTTACCTCCATGTTTACTGGTTTATTGTCTCACTAGAATGTAGGTTGTACAAGGTCAGGAATGCTATCATGTTCTCTGCTCTGTTCCCACCTCTAGGAAAGAGTTCAGCACATAGCGGATATTGATATAAGTATGTTTTACTCTGAAATATTTGATGCATCTTTGGTATATAGACCCGTTCTAGGAATCTTTAAAATTTTTTTATTTGTTCTTTTTAGTTATACATAGCAGTAGAATGTGTTTTGCATATTATACATACATGGAGTATAACTTCCCATTCTTGTGGTTGTACATAATGTGAGTTACAGTGGACATGTACTCACATATGAACATAGGAAAGTTATGTCCAATTCATTCTACTGTCTTTCCTATTCTGTTCTGGGAACTTTTTAAAAATGGAGAACATTAAAACTAAATAATGTCAGGACTGGGGACCACTGTGATACCAGGAGGGTAAAATAAATAATTCCATGAGGATACATGCTTGGATGAAATAGTTTTCTTAGAAAACACTATTAATTGCTTCAAAAGATAGTTTATCAGAAATCATACAGTTAGAAAATTCATGTGAAATAGACCCTTCTAGTTGGTAGTATGCAGAATAGATTCTCCAAATGTAAAAAACAGCACACTAATCTTCTCTTAGAACCAGTTACACAATGTACAATTAAAAAGCAGTGTCTCTTGTTTAAAAGGAATTAAGAATTTCAAACCAAAGACAAGTGTAAGTCCCTTCCAACTGTGGGACCTGTGGGATTGAACAGGTCACACATCCACAAGCCAGCCCGGCTTCTTCTCCATATTCAACATTCAAACGGGCCAAGGAGGGAGATGTGGACCCTAAGTCAGAAAGGTAACTCCTGAGAGTTGTAAATAACTGAGAGACCAGAGGTTCCCTAGGTCATCTACTATGTATTTGTATTGAAGATTTGGGCTTTTGTGAATTTTTAAAAATAGACAAACTTTAGATATGGCAAAAGTGGGGGGGAAGTGGGGGTAGGAAAGACAGTAGAATGAGACAGATATCATTACCCTAAGTACATGTATGAAAACACAAATGGTGTGACTCTACTTTGTGTACAACCAGAGACATGAAAAATTGTGCTCTACTTGTGTTATATGAACTGAATTGCATTCTGCTGTCATATATAACAAATAACAATAAATAAAAGAAAAAATAGGCCTGCCATATAGCAACATTTTAATAAGCTTCTGATTAATTAGAATTTCGAGATCATTCACATTGAACCACATGCCCTATTCTATGACTTTGCCATTTACTTTTTGGGACCCAAAAAGGTCATTGTGATAACCCAGTTATATTTAATCTGTGAGTTTTAGTCTAGCATTTCATTGGGTGTGATACATTTGACTCTTGATTCTATTTTTATAATATTATTCTCTTCACTTTTAGGTCATGTAAATGTCTGGTAAATGTGTTTTCTATTTTTTTTTTTTTTTTTTTTTTTTTTTTTTTTTTGGTACAGGGATTGAACTCAGAGGCACTCAACCACTGGGCCACATCCCCAGCCCTTTTTTTGGTTTTTATTAGAGACAGGGTCTCACTGAGTTGCTAGGCCTCACCATGTCTGAGACTGGCTTTGAACTCGCGATCCTGCCTCAGCCTCCCAAAGTGCTGGGATTACAGGCGTGCGCCACCGAGCCCGGCTTGTGTTTTTTCTATATTTTGATCTAAGTCATAAACTTAAAATTTAACCAGAACAGATTAAGGACAAAGCTTTATAATATTTTGTCAGAGACTTTCTTCTTGGTTGATAAGTGATTCATTAATACCC
Organism: Tamias sibiricus; assembly: GCA_025594165.1. Classification (NCBI taxonomy): domain Eukaryota; kingdom Metazoa; phylum Chordata; class Mammalia; order Rodentia; family Sciuridae; genus Tamias; species Tamias sibiricus. The sequence goes on along the minus strand of CM046663.1, from coordinate 58,336,023 downwards.
TGGTTCTGATTGTTAACAATGAGTTGTAAATCTATCCTATTGAACTATCACTTGATCACATGCTTACAAAGATTTCAATCTTATCTGATCTAAAAATTTCAGGTGCCTCACTGAGTCAAATTGATTTTAATTTGTAATATCTGAAAATACAAAACAAATCTAAATGTGGACTTCCCCTACAGAGTAATCCAGATTCACATTCTTACTGGAACCCCTCCCTCTCCTCCATAGAGGTTCTGTAAATTTAAAGCCACCTTGATCAGAGATGGATCTTATAATTAACATGGAGGGCTTTGCAAAGCCCAGCTGTCTGGTTCTAGCCTGGGAACTTGAAACAAAACTGACTTTAAGGCAAACTAGAAAGTCAACTCAAATTATTTCATTCCACTTTGGAGAAATGTTGCCTTCTCCTGTGACATACCTTCTTGCTACTAGAGGTTGCTTTGGTCTTCCTGGTTCTTCCAGTGTCCTCTCCTCTGTCCTTCATTAGCCGGGTCACGTACTCTTCTCCAAATTTTCCCCTTCCTATCAAGATTTTTTTTGTTTTTTTCTTTTTAACTCCTCGATGGCCAATACGTATTGTTAGTAATGGAGTGGAGTAGCTGCTTACACAAGCATGTGCCTACACACACACACACACACACACACACACACACATACACCACTAGATTGAGGTACACCTCAGTGATACAGTGTGTGCCCAAATCACAGAAAATAATAATCCCACTTTGTCTTCAATTGACCCTACTCCAATCAGGTAGCAACACAGATTTGGTCCAGTGGTATGATGATGTGTGTCTGTGTGTGTGTGTGTGTGTGTGTGTGTGTGTGTATGTGTCCGTGCGTGTGTGCGAACACTAAGGATTGAAACTGGGGCCTTATGAATGCTAAGCACACCAGTCTACCACTGAGTTACACCTTTCACTCCAATGGTATGATTTTAAAGATGACAACAAAAGACAAGGAGAGATAAACAAACAGCTCTCAGCTACAAGGTTTGCAGTGCAAAGCCAGGACTAGGACCCAGTAGCACGCACGGAGACTATTGATCTTCCCCACTACATGATGGCTCCTCCAAGTCATATTTGGCATCATCCTATCTGGAGTGGGATGTACTAAAACATAAGTTATACTTGCAAATGTTCTCTAGCAATTTGACCAATATAGAGAAGAATGCCTCTATTGAATCTAAGTAGGATTTTTAGCATGCTATAATTCCTCTAATATACATATGGTCATCTGAGTATGCATGCCCAGCACCATGCTGTTTGCTGGAACTACTAAACAATTCAGCCCTCACCCTCAGGTCACTCATTGTCCAGTGGCGAAATTAGGACAAAGATGTCAGTAGTCAAATTCTTGTTATCCTGCATGATACACAACAGTTTGTAATTAGAAAGCAGAAAGGTCCTAAAAAGAAAAGAATACTAAGATAACTGAGGAAGATTTTAGAGGGGGAAAGATATTCTACTTATCATATTCTGATTACTTTTTTATGTCAGCAAGTGGATTAGCATCTCACTTTTGGGGAGACATCATGGGAAAAAAAATGAAATCTTACTGAGGTAGACCTCCAATTTAGCCAGAGTGTTAGCTAAAATGTGATACCAAAAGGGGAATAGCTTATAAAAGATGGAAGAAATTTTAAAATAAAACTCACATAATAAATATATGAAGTGAGGGATAAACTTCGGAATCCACCCTTCAAACACAAGGTTTTCAACAATGCACTGATGACATTAAAAATGCCAGGAAAAGACATCAGTGATGGAAAAGCAGCACCCTTGTTTTTTCATTGTTGTTCTTTCTCCTTTAAGAAAGAGTGGGTGTAGGCTCTGGGCACTGTCTCTGTCAGTATAGACTCCCATTAAATGGGTTGGCTTTGCGTAAGTTATCATTTTGTTCTTTTTTAGCTACTAAAGCAATATTTTTTATGTTTTAAGTAGACTTTGTCTCACTAGAATTTTCTCAGTGCTATTAAAGTCATTCCTGGTATATTTCAATAAAAATATTATGTGAGTTGCATGGGTCCTGGTGGTTCTCTTGGCCCTGGGTAAGGGACCATGAAGACCATTTTTATTACTTAAGAGTATCATTGGGAGTTTCTTGTTGGGAGGCACCATTAACTTCTGGTTAGGGAGGGGACTTTGTATTTTGAAGCTCTTGTTTTCTTCTGTAGGGTTTGTGGTGTAGAGGTTCAAACATGGAGAATGGACCAGTGGCACTTGAATATTCAGTGAAAGAGCAGCAAGAATGTGGGGTCTTCCAGGGGATGAGAATAGCTACCACTCTCAGATTCACTCCCCTCCCTTCTTTGCCTGTTAGGGTCTAAGCTGGGCTTCCACTCTTTCTATAAAACTTCCCCAAAACCCTGCTTTAAAATTAAGTGTTCTTTCTGTTACATTCCCACTGCATCCAGCTGTTATCCCTCTTGTTTCATTTATCCTTGTTACAGTTAGGTGTTTGCACATCTGTCTTCCTTTGCACATCTGTCTTCCTCACTTCTTATGAATAAGGACTGATCTAATTCATCCGTGATTCTTCTCTGTTGGCAAGGAACCCAGTACTTTACAGTTAGTAAATCTTTGGTAGGTTGAATTCTGTTAACTTCATTCTATACATAAAAAAGAACAGTCTGATAAATGTGTGCTCAGTCTCACCAACTACCTAACCCTCCACCAAACTCAACCCTCAAGCCTGCAGGGGTAGGCAGTTGGTTCTGCTATATATACTATTATTCTCACAAGATCACCAGGTACAAAACGTATGGTCCGTGCACTGGTGCAGCTCTCACTTTCACTGTAGCTGATCCTAGGCTGCTTCTCTTCTCATTTCTCCCTTGGTTTTACAGTATCCATGATGTCAACCATCACCCCCAGACCAATAACTCCCACACCTCACACCTCAGACCTTCATGTACTGTACATGTAACTACCTATTCACATATTCACCTGAATGTCTATGGGCAACTCAAACCCAACCTGAGAATCATCCCCCCAAAAAGTCAGACTGGTTTCTTGAGACCAGCAGGCAATTGCTACTGCATGTGATTTGAAAGATGCTGAAAGCCTCTCTGCCCAGCCTCTCACCATATGAGTCATTCCTTTGATTAAGGTATAAGAACTCCAGAGCTCTCTACTGAGAGCAATATTGTATGTGGAACAAAGCTAATAGATTTGGTGTGGCTCCATTCCTGAGTAACATGAGGAAGGGACAAGGTCACATGACTGGCGGTGGCAAGTTATGAAAGAGAAAACGTCTGCTTGGCCCTACACCTTGTCTAAACCCACAGAGGGCACATTTTATCTCCTGTAAAATGTAAGGCAGGAAACAGGATCTTCTCTAAGGGGGTAGAACACAGTGAATCACTAAGGGCACTGCCCCACTACCATGCAAAACACAGATGTATATCACACGCAAGAAAATGCAGGTGAAATCTCTCAAGTAAATGAACGTTGAGACCAATCTTATTTAATGGAATCAAAGTTATAACCACAAAAACCAAACAGAAGCTACAGGTGTCCCACAAGGAAGAACACGCAAAGGTAAGGTACTGTCAAATGTGGCAGCCTGAAACCCTTGGAGAATTTGTGGAAGACAAAGAAAAGAATTGGTTATTACCAATCACTCTCTTGTGGTGCCCAACACACACACACACACGTACACACACACACACACACACACTCCTATATGCACACACACATGCACATTCCAACTCTATGGCACAAGTATGTGAGTGCCTTTCCTCTGGACCATATCCCCACCTCAGGCCTGGAGTTATCACTGAGCCCCAGTTACCCGGCCTCAGTGCAAACAGGAGCACACCAGACTGGATACTGGAGAACACCCTCTCCCTACTAACTCTAAGACTGTCCTAGACACAAACAACCCATTAAAAATCTTTTTTGGAAATGGATGGGTATAAAGAAGAAAGACATACAAAGATAAAAATACAAAATAATTTCCCTCCAGGGATTCAAGTCTTAATTTTCCATCTCTATTTCCCTTTCAAGGCAATTGCTTTCTATCTTCTCCTCTCCCGCAAGTCCCCATCCCCACTTTATCCTTAGGATCTGAGCAACATTTTTTCTCTAATTTTCCTACTGAAACAAGACAGAAGAACATTTTGATCTTCCCTTCCTGCCACTCAAAAGAAAAACCATATTCTTGAAGAGCCAAATTAAAAAAAAAAAAATGTACTTTGTTTTAAACACATCCACTGACTGCTTATGATGTCTTACAATTTGTCAGGAGAATCATTAGACTCACAAAACTACATTTTGAAAGCCTTAGCTTGATGAAAATTACCTTCACACTTGCTTTTTTATTCTGTTTTTCCCATAAGCTCTCAGATGTGCAGACATTATGTGAACTGAGAATGCTATTTGGCATTCCGGGTGCAGTCTCATCTCCCAGGCTGTGGTTTCACTATGGATCACCTGGGAGTTTTCTCTGGAGACTGGGACAGCCAGGCGTCTCCCCAGGACACACTGAGCAGGCAACTGCAATGCCCTAGATGGAGCCTCAGAGCAGAACCAAAGGAGGAGATCGTGTTAGTCAGCTTTCTATCACTGTAACAAATATCTAAAATAATCCATTTATAAAGAGAAAAGGTTTACTTTGGCTCACAATTTGGAAGGTTCCAGCCCATGATCCATTGGTCCCATTGCTTTTGAGCCTGTGGAAAGGCAGCACTTCATGGCAAGGAGTGCATGGCAGAGTCAAGCTCTCACCTCGTGGCCAGAAAGTGAAAAAGAGAAAGAGAAAAGGACTTGGATCCCACAGTCCCCTTCAAAGCCATACCCCCTTTAGCCTAAAATCTCCCACTAGGCCCCACCTCTTAAAGTTTCTACCACCTAACAGGGACCAAGCTTTTAAAATGCCAGCCTTTGGGGGGCATTTCAGATCCAAATGATAGCAGGTCATCCAGGGCAGACAAAGGCACACAGGGACCTGTCTCTAACAGTCCCTCCTAGCTTGGGTGAGCAGCCGCCGTATTGCAGGAGAGTAGCTTTGATCTTCAAGTACTTAGGAGGCTGGGGGTTTTCCCCTCATCATCCCACTCTAGTCAAGAATGAATAACATATGTGGAAGTATAACTCAGTGTTATTGGGGGAAAGCAACTGCCTGGAAATAAAATTATATTTGCCCTTCATTTCCATTGTTACACTTCCATATAATAAACATCTGTGTGTAAGGCATGTAACTAGATTAAAAAATATAACAAAGCATTTGAAATCACAGATGCGACAAAACATTAATAATTATCAAAAGAGCTCATGTCCTTCAAATTGCCTCTTCAAATTTTAAGTGTCATTATTAGATGATGCTTATTAATATTGACACTTATTAAGTGTCATTACTATTAGATGATAATTACCAAAGACTGGGGGGGAATGGAAGAGAAAAGAAGCAGGGGGTACTAGTCAAAGGGAACAAAGTTTTAGTTAGGAGGAATATATTTTAAATCTATTGCACCACAGGATGAATATAGTCAATAATAATTTTTGTGTGTCTCAAAATAAATAAGAGTAAATTTCAAATGTCGCACCATAAAAAATAAGTGAGGTAATGGTTATGTTAATTAACCTAATGTAATAATATCACATTGTATACATTATATCAAAACATCTTGATGTACTATTCTACTGTATACAATTATGATTTATCTATAAAAATAATACTTTTTAAAATTCTTATTAAGTGAAGCCCATAAAAAAGGAGATGAACATTGGTTAATAACCTTTGAATGTCAGTCTTCATCCCATCCTAACATAAACAGTAGCTGTCTCTTCTGGGGAAGGTTTAATTTACATGATAAGTAGATGGAAATTGTGGGTTTAATAACTCAGGTTAGGGTCCTTGTAATCCATGGATTTATTTAGCACCTTTGGTAATTTTTTTTTCATGGAGAAATTTGTATCATCACACACAAGTTTAAAAAGCTATTGTTCTGTCTTATTATGACTGAGAATGAAAAGGGTGAAGATGTTCCCAGACTGAGATTGTCTTGTGTACAAGATTTATCAAACTGTACTTATTCTGTAACATAAGAACAGTTGGAGATGGGTTTTTTTTTTTTCCCTCTGTTTTAACTCAATAAATGGAAAACAGTAATTGCTAAAGTATGTTTAGTCTGCTACTACCTGTGCTTAGAAATCTCTCTTAGTGTTTGTGATCAAGTCTCTTTCCCTCTCCCCAATAAATAAATGAAAACTTAAAAAATTTTAATAAGAAACAAATTACAGGGTGTGTGTTTGGGGGGAAATATTAGGAAGCTTTTGTTATTCACTTCAAACCCTACTTTTAACCAAAAAGTTAACCTACACTTCCAAGCCATGAGCTGAGAAACTAAAGAGGTTGAAAAGCGTATGTTTTAATCACGGCTATTTTGAAATATCTAAAACCTGAGAGGACTAAATAAGGAATTCAGCATCCGCCAGCACCAGTCCTGGGGCAGCCTGTGGCCATTAACATTATTACCTCATTAAGAAAGAAATCCCTTTGAAAGCAATGAAGTCTGGGCTGGCAGAGGGTCTTCATGGAGGGGTGGGCTATGAGCGCATCTGGGAACCAAACAAATGACTTACAACTCTCCAGATGTGCAGAATGACTGTTTTCTTTAGAAAAAAAGAAATCTCTAATCTCATTTCTTCTCCCCACTGATGTGCATCCCTCTCCCTCACCAAAAGTAAAATGTACACTGAGCTTTTTTCTGTTAACACTAGAAAGCAAAAAAAGTGGGAGTCATCATCAGACTGATAAATTATCAGGCTTAAATATGGTTTTCAAAGAAAATCTTCTTACTCCTTTCCTCTAGGGGGACCCTTATCTAGACTTTTAAAGAATTCGTTTTGATTAAACCATGACTGAAGCACAATAAATCTATGGCAGGCAGCAAAGTTTTCTATCACCACAAAGTTCAGGGTGAAAAAGTATCTGACCATGTTGTAAATCCATTAGAATAAATTAATGGCTCCACTGACATACTCAAAGTAAATATGTGCCTGTCATAAATGTAATTAAATAATTCAGTGGAAAAATTAAATGTTGAAACAATTACCCACATGGTTTAAAGCATTATGAAAATATTATGGAAAAGAAAAATGGGAGCTGTTATTAATAGAACATGGAGATTTTCATGTCTTTGGCTCTTTTCTCATTCCCTTCTAATTAAAGGAAAGAGAAAATAATATTTATGAAGTGCCTTATATGTGACAATAAGTATTTTCATACCCCTTGTTGCATTTGGTTATCATAACAACTTTGTGTGTTCATTTTACAGATAAGGTAAAGATAACTGAAGCTTGGACATGAAGGGTGAATTGCCCAAGACCACTTGTCAATCAGCTCCTGAGTTAGCATTCCCATTAAGACCTGTCCAACTCCCAGACAGCTCTTTCTTCTGCAGCACTCAGCAACTCATCTCCACGCTCTGTCCACGCAGCTCCTCTGTAGAAACCAGTGACAGCAGCCTTACCCTGTCCCATGCTACCACCTCCCCATCCCATCCTATAGCCGTCAAGGAGCATAGATTCCTGTTCCTGGCCACATGACCAAGTCCTTGACTTCTATTTAACATTTAATCTACAAGTATAAAGAAACCATGATGCGAAAAAAAATACTAATTACAAGTGAACAGGAGGCAAATAACGCAACTGGGAGCTCTCACCCTCTCTCTTTAAGAATCTACAAAAATCTGCCTATTAATAAAAGTCCCTTGTGGTGAGAAGGTACTGGGAGGGCAGCCAACAGTAAGTGGGAGTGGGTGTGGGAAAATGCAAAAGGAAGAAGGAAAACTTCTTTAAAAAAAAAAAAAAACCCTGGCCATATGTAGCAAATTATAAATTCTCTGACTGTAAATATAATTTCTGCAGTCCAGAGCCCCTTTGGGGAACACACCTCAGACACACTGTAAAGTAACACTGGGAGGACTCTATGAAATGCCCAACAGGGCAACAGAACCTTCAAAGGTGTGGATCTTCTCCAAAATCAACAAGACTTCAGAGACTGATAGCCTGGTGTTAACTGAGATATCCATACAATTTCAGGGCAACTTCCCAACCCCAGCTCAATGTCAGCCTGTAAAAACGATGACACTCTGGCATAATTCAGACCTTGGAGATTTCTGAAAATGTACAAAATGTTTTCATTAACCCAAAGTTACAGTCATCCAAGAACACTGACCTAAAAGTAAAGGGAATCTGTGTGCTCTGAGTAAGAGAGACCACCTTATGCAAGAACACGCACCATCAGCACCTCCCCAAGAAGGCTTTCTGCAAAGTAGAAGCTGAGAACTACCTGGTGTGGCTTGGAAGTCCCTTCCCCACGAACTACATTTCCTCCACGTTTCAGTCAGCTTTTTCACTGCTGTGACTAAAAGACCTGACAAGAACAATTTTAGAGGAGGAAAAGTTTGTTTGGGGTCTCAGAGGTCTCAGTCCATAAACAGCTGGCTCCATTCCTCAGGGCTCGAAGTGAGACAGAACAACATGGCTGAAGTGTGTGGCAGAGGGCAGCAGCTCACATGATGATCAGAAAGCAGAGAGACAGACTCCACTTGCCAGATACAAAATATACACCCCCAAAGGCATGACCCCAATGCCCACCTCCTCCAGCCACACCCTACCTGCCTTCAGTTACCACTCAGTGAATCCTATCAGGGATTAATTCACTGATTGGGTTAAGGCTCTCAGAACCCAATCATTTCTCCTCTGAATCTTCTTGCATTGTCTCACACGTGAACTTTTGGGGGACATCTAGTATCTAAACAATACCACTCCGTTGTCCTGACATGACCTGAAATTCCCCTCTCACTGCCCTCTTTGGAATAACACCCTCAGGAGTCCCTGTGGAAATGTAAACATTGTTTTTAAGAATTAAACCAAGTAGCCTATCTCACAAGAGAGAACAGAAAGCAGATAAAATCCAGGACAACAGCAGATGCCACTTCAATACAACTCCAGACTGAAGGCCACCGAGTCCACCACTCACCAGTACAGCTGATAGTTTTTTTTAGTAAATTCTGACTACGCGTTTTCTCCTTCCTTTCTCTCCCAGGTTTGCAGCAGATTCTCCATAAAAGAGGAGGGAGGAATGGAGATGGTTCTACTAGGCACTGCTTATGAAAGGAGTAGGCTTTACTCTTGGCACCTCTTCTTTTCGCTCACAGCTACCCCCATGCACAACAAAGATTTCCCTGTCAGGTGCCCCCAGCACCCTGGTCCCCAGGACCACAAAGCTTTCAGGAAATTAAACACGACTTCTCTTCTCAACAGAGTTCGCAAACCCTACGTGTACATCCAACACAGCACAGGATTTGTTTTGACATTTAGACAACTTCTCAGGAATATTTCTGTTCAGTAAAGTGAACCCATACTGTATTTGTGTTCCCATGTGTTTTCACTACTTTTTGACACACACATGAAGATACAAGCTTCCACTTGCCTTGGAGACTAGGATACCCATAAGCCACAGAGACTTATGTTGTGCTCCATCACAGAGACCAACTTGTGCCAGGATTTTACCTCCACGTGGTTTCTGACCTTTTTATCTTTTTTCTATATTTTAGGGTATGGTGATTCATTAAACTGTTTTTAAATTCATTTTCAAATTAGGCAGTGCAAATACCATGAAATAAAGGACCACTGGGAGGTTGATAAACTGTATTTCTCTACATGTAAAACATGCCACAAACTATATGGTGTGTTGGAAATCATGCTGGAAAAGGAGCCAGGGGACCTGGGCTGTATGACTGGCCCCCTCTGGCAGAGCTCTGGTGGCAGTGGGGAGGGACCCCCACAAACATTTAACCTCTCAGAGTTAGTGTCTTATGTCTGTGGAGCAAGGGTGTGGAGGGGGAAGCTCTCCCAGGAACATTCCAGAAGCCTGCTTCTCTACTTGGAAGCATTTATTAAAGGGATCTTTTGTCGTCTTTCTACTTCTTCTCTTTAGAAATCATTTTCATCTAGGGGCTGGGGTTTGTGGCTCAGCGGTAGAGCATTCGCCTAGCACGTGCGCGGCCCAGGTTTGATCCTCAGTACCACATAAACATAAATGCATTGCATTGTGTACAACTAAAGCAAATAAAAAACTATTTTAAAAAAAGAAATCATTTTCATCTAAAGTATGTGTCTAGAACAAGTAGAAGAGGTAAGGATACATCTAGAATCAGGATATGCCATAAAAATAGAGCTAAGCAAACATTTATTTCAATAAAGCTATTTTTTCAAAAGAATGATAAGGTGGGAAGATAGTAGACAAAGAAGAGCTCTAGTCCATGATATACTGGAAGAGAATTTGGCAAGTCAATCAATACCTGAAATCTATTCAACTTGTTGTTATGCACACTTTGGGGAGACCCTGACAACTCTTATTAACAATGTGTCATGCCATGTCACTTATTATTGTCATTATTTTTTCATTGTTTTCTTTAGATATTTTAAGAAATGACATGCTCAAACTCTAAAATACTAGCTGTCAACATTGCATAAGTAAGTCATATTTGTAAGCTAAACACACAAAAGAACAAACCCATCTGGATTTTTCTCCAATTTTATGCTGGAAAAGCTACATAGATCAATCTGTTTAAAGTTAGGTAAAGTTTTGGACAATTCTTACTGAATTCTGATCAAATAAGAAGTTAATAAGAGATGATAATAAAGTCACTTTTGCTGCTACAATTAAATACATTCAAGAGTCTTAATGGACACACACGAAATATCACAGCATCTCTATGAACTGGTCATTCCACAATCATTCTACAAATCAGGATTTGAGGCCCTGGAAGATAAACAATTTGTCAAAATGAAACATTAGCAGCGAGAATATCATTAGTTCGTTATTGCTGGTTCACCAGCATCCACATTAGGCAAAGTGAAGATTTAGCAAATATTGCATCAATACAAACAGACCAGTTGAATCATTCAACTTGATTGCCATCTGCAATCTGACCAATGTACACATTCTACAGAAAAATCACAGTGGACAGAGATCAATATAATCCTGTTAGTCAGAACTCCTTCAATTGCAGGTAAAGAATCCAATTAAACCAATCTTTTTATAAGGACCATTTACTGAACCTTAACATTAGAAAGTCCAGGGGAATGCCTGGTGTAAGTCATTCCATGGGTACAAATAATACCACAAAGAATCTGCCTCTTTTCTTCCACTCTTGATTCTTCTTCCATCATTTTGACTTCTTTTTCAGACTGATTCTCGCCAGGTGGCCGATATGGCCACTGGCAGCTTTAGATTTATACCTGCAGCTCCAGCAAGAACTGTGGGCAGCCGGGCACAGTGGCTCACGCCTGTAATCCCAGAACTTTGGGAGGCTGAGGCAGGAGGATCGGGAGTTCAAAGCCAGCCTCAGCAATGGCGAGGCACTTAGCAACTCAGTGAGACCCTGTCTCTAATAAAATACAAAAAAAAAAGGGGGGCTGGGAATGTGGCCCAGTGGTCGAGTGCCCCTGAGTTCAATCCCCAGTACCAAAAAAAAATAAAATAAAAGAACTGCGGGCAGGCTCAGGCAAGCTGGTTGAGTCAAGTGTTGGTTCTTCAGCCATCACGATAATCAGATACATGGGATACTTTGATGGTCCAGGTTTGGGTCACATGTTTGCCTCTGGATCCAAAGGTGGCAGTAAACCCCATTAGACCCTCAAAGCCCTCGAATCGGGAAGGAATGGTACCCACGGAAATATCAGGTAACAAAACCCTTGCCTGCTCCAATGACTCCGTCTCAAGGTTTACTACTCTGGTAATACAAGCATAGCCTCAGGCTCTGGAAATTTATCGAGTCTCACATCTCAACTACATGGACAATGCTGTCAACCTGTGATTCAAATGACTCATTTCAAATCATTACCAGACGAAAGTTTAGGGAGAGCCTGCCTTCAGGGGCCACCTCAGCTCCAAATTTGTAGGTGGGATGTCTAGGATGTAGCTGAGTGCTGGAGTCTTGACTCCTGGCATAACATATGTGTCAGCATATGCACGTGCTGGCATTCAGCACTGGTGTACCAGCTCAGCTCCATGACAGCTTCCCAACTTGGGATGCAAAGCTGTGAAATGCAACAAAACAGACTAACATCTTGGAAGCATTCAGATTCTTTTGATGTACATGTGAAAACATTAAGATGAAACCTCTCTGGATATCTTTTTGGCAACCTCATGTCATACAAAGGATACAAGACTTTGGCAGACTGTAAATGCTGGAGTTGATAATCATAATTTCTATAGATCTCTCTAAATATTATATTGTTTTTGTTTGTTGTTGTTTGTTTGGGAGGGGGTTTGTTTGTTTATTTGTTGGGATTTTTGAGTTGGGGTCTTGCTATCTTGATCAGGCTGGTCTCAAACTCCTGGCCTCAAGTGATCCTCCTGTCTCCACCTCCTGAGTAGCTAGGCTTCCAGGCACATGCCACCATGCCTGGCTTTATTTTCTTAATATATATTATTGTATCACCAGTCATGCAAGATGGATGTAAGAAACATCCATCAACCAGGATGTTTCTTTAAAACTACAGCACAAAAAATAACCATATTGATGTGGTATATATACACAATGGAATATCATTCAGCATTTTAAGAGAATAAAATCATGGCATTTGCAGGTAAATGGATGGAGTTGGAGAATATAATGCTAAGTGAAGTTAGCCAATCCCAAAAAACCAAATGCTGAATGGTTTCTCTGATTTAAGGATGCTGATTCATAATGGGTGGGGTGGGAGTCATAGGAGGATTAGATGAACTCTAGATAGGACAAAGAGGAGGGATGGGGAGGAAGTGGGTATGGGGGTAGAAAAGACAGTGGAATGAGATGTACATCATTACCCTAAGTACATGTATGAAGACACAAATGGTGTGACTCTACTTTGTGTACAACCAGAGATATGAAAAATTGTGCTCTATATGTGTAATATGAATTGTAATGCATTCAGTTGTCATATATTACAGATTAAAATTTTAAAAAATAAATTTTTAAAAAATAACTATATTGATAACTGCAAAATGTAAATTTTGTACTGAGTATGAAACCCTTTCATAGCAAATAATCTTTTGAAATAAATACGCTCAAAAATCAGACTATCTCCAGTCAGGTTCCTACTAGTAAATTTCAAAATATGCAATATCTGTTTAGCACCCCATAACTAGGATTTTAAAGCTCGGACAAGGGAAAGCATACTTCCATTAATGAACCAACAGTCACACCATGACCAAACTGAACAGCCCCCCAACTCCTCTACTGAGAGGGAACATGATGGTAAAGGAAAGAGATTCCAGTCTAAGCCTATCACTTAGGGTGCAGAAATCATAGAGTCATTTGAATGAAGATCATTTCATATTTAGAAACTTATTAACCAGACATAAAGCTGAGTTTGGAAAACTAGGGTAAAAAGAGAACTCCTGGGTATCACGGAGGTAGGTCTGAGTGAACAAAGGAAGAGTTTGGAGGAAACTTATGGTGCTGAAACTCAGACTTCTGAAGAGGGAACATTGGACATTTGATGCTGGTGTCTCTGGACTGGAAGGAGGAGCTCCACAGGGCTGAAACCTAGACCCTCAAGGAGGGGCTCCTGCTCAGTTAGAGCTTCTGTCTCTGTGGGGGTGCAGTGAGTTTGGCCCTGCAAGTACTGGGAAAACTGCAAATTGAATTCATCTGATGCTACAGCAAGAAACTGCCCCCACAATAAATTAAATGGTAATTACTAGTATAACAAAAACAAGAAGCAGACAGAAGGAAGCCAGTTCCTTCTCTTTCCTCCAATCTTACAGGCTCCCTTCAGGGTCCTTTATAGGCAGAGCCTTACACAGACATTGCAGCCCGAGAGGAAATGGGCCCCAATCCCAGCATCCAAAATGAAGTATAAAAGCACTGAAAACTGGAGTTGTTTATTATTGCAGGAAAACCCAGTCTCTCCTCAAAAGCAACCTGTGGTGCTAGAATTCAGGATAATGGCTACTTCTGAGAAGTTATGGATGAAAAGGAGGGGGCTGCCTGAGGTTCTGGTGATAATCCGTTTTGTGATCTAGGTGCTGGTTAAAGCCAAGGGAGGGTCACCTTTGGCTTCCCACTACTTCCTGTCTCCAGCTCCTCTTCCTCTTGCTGATTTTGCCACCCAAGGATGTATCCTCTGCATTGATCCAGGAAGGTCTTTCTTTTAGCCACTTGTTAGAAAATCCCTAACTTAAAAAGCCACCCTCCTCAAGAAGACATTTAAATTTGAAATGGAAATCCTAGAGAAAGATATATATATGTGTATATAAAGCTGTATATTTGTGATATATAAAAATATCAATATATCAGCATGTATACGACTATAAATAAATAAACATCTCTTCTTCCCATTTCATACACACACAAAAATGTGGGTCATCTGTGAGTATATACATGTCATATAATTGTATACTTTAAATGCAATCTAGAGATTGCAATCAAGAAAATCTTGTGATTTCCTTCTCTAAACAACCAACCATGCAGGCTACACCAAAAGGTCATGGTGGAAAGGAAAGAGAGAGGAACTGCATAAATGTAAAACTGGAGGATACTGACACCTCAGTGATAATCACTGGATTCTCTGGATTATTTATAGTGATGGCAAAGAGTGGCCCAAGAATCCACAGGACTGATGGTCACAGTTCAGGGATTAACTATGGACCTTGGGAAGGCAGAGTTAGACTTTACTTAGATTTTATAATTAGAGTATTTCAGAAGCCTGGTTCCAGTCCCTACAGCAGAGAAACTGCATTTGTATTGGGGCACCCAGAACATATGATCATATAGTGGGACGGGGAGGGGAGCTTCCTCCATTCACATAGTGGTCAGAGGTCATTCACAACACATAACTTGGAAGGTTGGGAAGTTTGCTTCAGCATTATTCTCATGGCACTAGAACAATGCTGTTTAATTCTGCCATGGAGACAGTTCAGAGCATGAGAGCAAATGTGGGGGTAAGACTCCCAAGAGTCTGGGGGGAGGGATTCAGACCCAGAGAATCCGAGTCTAAAGCACGGCACATGTGAGGCCTCCACCCACTGACCCCACCAGCATCAGACACACATTTACATCATGCAATGCAATTAAAATGAATATCAAGGACAGATCTCTCCTGTATCTCTTGGAGGCTTGTAAGACTACAACCCTCATGGTTGAATCTCAATTCATACATCAAAAATAATTTCAAAATAATGCAAACATGTTAGAGGAAATGCATAGCTCCCACTTAAACTCCTTGACATCATCTTTTCCCTTCTGCCTCTCTCCCCAGATCTCCATGTCAATGCTTTTCCAGCTCTGGCCCTCAAACACCTCTTGGATGGTTCTCTGCCTTTCCCTCAGCCCACGTGAGCTGCATCCTCCTCGGGATGGGGGGAGGTGAAAATTGGAAGTGTTATTACACTAATAACCTTTATTCTGTTTTATTCCTAAAAGGAAACATTAAAGACAATATCCAGAGTCCTCCTGAGGTGGTGGTAGGGTGTGTGTGTGTGCATAAAACAAAATGTTTAAACACGTCTGAGGACAGATGATACTGCATTCTACAAATTTGATTTCAGAGGAGTAAATGGCTATCAAGAGAAGTAGTGGAGAATGAATAATGTACAATTCCACATTGCTCCAAGACCATGGCAAACACAATGAATAAATATATACAACATCAATAAAGCCAAATTGAGGTTAAAAAGGAGCTTAGGAAATCAAAACTTCTGTTGTTTGGGATAAATTTTCTTCAGTGGGTTGAAAGCCAGAATTAGGGGCAGCCCACAGAGAAAACAGCTCAAACTATGACCACTAGCTCACATTTGTTACTCCAAGCCTGCTATGAGAAACCTAACAGAGAGCACAGGAAAACCATATAAAGGCTGGGCTTGTTATATTTCACTTGTAGTTCTTTTATTTTGGTGAGATATTCTTTCCTTTAACTTGACCACACAAATAACATGTGGTTTTGTTTATAATGTTGTGAAAGGAAAGAAAACTGGAGCAGAGGTGCAGAGCCAAGAGGGCAGTGGTGTCGTGCATCCTCTGTTGACATGAAGTCAAGTCCCCAAGAATGTATGTGGGCCATAGAGAACAGAGTCCCCATAAAAGGGATGTTTTTCTTTTAATATTAACAGGGTCATTTGTAATGGGTCTTCTGATTGGCAAATATCATTTTTATAATCAGAAAAAAATAATTTTTTAAAATATTGAATGGGGCTTCATTTTATGTTTCTTTAACTTCTCAACATTGCATACAACATTGCTAAAGGAAGGGAGGAAGGGAGAGAGGGAGGGAGGAAGGGAGGGAGGGGAGGGGAAGGGAAGGGAGGAAGGGAGAAAGAAAGAAGGAAGGAAGGGAGGAAGAGGAGAGAGGTCTCTTGATAATTGTAACCATGGAGGTCAATGGATTCCTGGAAGTGCCTGGGAGACTTCAAATGGCTGTGATCCCATGTATAGATGTAACTGGGACATCATCCTCAAAGTATTACAGTAGCAGTGACTTTCAATAGCTCAGATGACTGATGGATTGTCCGTCAAGCAGAATAAGGCTCCTTGCCCCCAAACTCCTGAAGTGCTTGACATCTGACCACTCAAAGAGAGAATGATAAAAGCACCTGGTCAACTAACAGAGGGAATAAGACTAAGTGTCTCCCATGCTGGTTGCTGTAGTATGTTCCCTGAAAGAATAGTACTTACTGAAGAAATTTCTATTGTAAAACTAAAGATAGGAACACATCATCTAAAATAGAAATGTTTAGAGATGGAAAAATTAAGCATATATTTCTCAATACCTTTATTCTATTAGTTACATTGCCAGTACGTTTCCTTCAAGACAAGACCTATGTCTTTCTCTTTTGCTTCTCAGTTGCTTCCAAGGAATGGGGATCCCACCCCATGGCTTTTCCAAACACTAATTCATTCGAAACTGAGGGAATGATAACTGGGCAGGACTGCTACCAATGAGTGTGTGTGTGTGTGTGTGTGTGTGTGTGTGTGTGTGTGTGTGTGTTCATCTATTCTGTGTTGCTATAACAAAATACCTGAGGCTGGGTACTTGACAAAGAAAAGAGGTTTATTTAGCTCTGGAGGTACAAGAGCATGGTGCTGAAATCTGCTTGGCTGTGGTGAGGGCCTCATAAGGATGGCATCATAAAGGAAGGAGTGTATGCAGGAGAGATCATAGGAAGTCAGGGAGCAAAGTGGATAGTTTTTCTCTTTTGATAACAACCCACTCTAATGGGAACCAATATGGGTTCTAAGAGAGCTACATTAATCCCCTTCAAAGGTGGCACTCCAATAACCTAAAAATATTCCACTAGGCCCCCCCCTCTTAAAAGTTCTACCACCTCTTACATTACCACACTGAGGACTTCTAGCATTTTAATCTTTGAGGGACAAACCATATCAAAGTATACCAGTGTGAAACTAAAATTTCTGTTCACCCTGACTCTCTTTTTGAACAGAATAGTGATGTCATCCTTTGGTTGAATTTTTGTTTCTTATTAATATTGATATGTGTGTGTATACATATATAAAATTTACCTTCTTAAGTGATCAACTCTGTGTGCAGTTATATCAAAAGAGTGAATATATGCCCACTCTTTTAACATTGTTTAGATATGCTTAGTGGTGAATTCCTGGGTGTACAAGCGAATAAGAAGCTAATGTTTGGTGTTACAGATATGCTGTATGAGGTTAAAACACGTTAGATCTGGAAGGTAAAGGCATTAAGAAGGCGGTGGTAATTAGTGTCAGGCTCCCTGCTTGGAAATACTGTTGCTAGCATATTTTCCTTCCAGTGAACTATATTGTTATATGCTCTGAATTTTTTTTAAATATTTATTTATTTACTTTAGTTGTACACAATGCAATGCATTTATGATTACGTGGTGCTGAGGATTGAACCCGGGCCGCGCACGTGGGAGGCGAGCGCTCTGCCGCTGAGCCACAACCCCAGCCCTGCTCTGAATTTTGACAGTTGACTATCTCAAGCCTATATGAAGGGGCAACACAAAATTTTTCTGTAAGCAACTAATTTCTTAGAAAATGGCACTGAAAGTGGACTTGAAAGACCCTTTTCTGAACCTGTAAAAATCCCAACCCTTGGAGCTCTTTCTAAAAGAGTTTTTTGAGGGGAGCTCCATATTGTAGATTCAGAAAACAGGTCTTTGGGTGGTAGTTCTATCCCTCAGGGCAGAGGTAATCCTCAGAAACCCCGAAGGTCAAGGGCAGGAGGAGGAGCTGCCAGTACCAAAAAGGGTGTCCTAAATTCACTGAGCTTCACTCAATCCAATCCTCACCTAGGATGACAGCTCCTTCACTGCAGAGATGGAGAAACACCACCCACTGGGGGTGATCACAAGATGGTACCCTTTAAGGGGTGATGAATAGACTGGGCATGGATGGCAGGGCATATTTAAACAAAAGGGTTGGAGAAATATAGTCCTTACATCAGTGGGGGAACTTCCAAAAGTTGTGTGTGGTCTGCACCATGTTTTCCCAATTTATTAGTGCTGTTCAAATATACCGGTAGAATCAACTCAATGTGTGTGCTGGAAATTCCAGCCCCTTTTCCAAAACACTCTCTTGTCGTCACTTCAGACACTGGCATTCTAATCGATGTCATATTCCAGAGAGTAAAATGTCAGAGAAAGAGGCAAAAGTAAAAAAATCTATTCCTCAAAAACTTAACCACCTCTAATCACCACTCAAAACTGGGGCTCTTGCTAAGTTACCACCTCCCTCCAACCCGACTCGCCCCAACTTGGGGCTCATCCTGCATGGGTGAGGACATTTTACATATGTATATTTTTTCATATACATATTTTTTCATATGCGTATATGAAAAAATATATATATAGTCAATACTATAGTATCTGCAAAAATAGAGAAGAGTTAAAAGAGAAGTGAGAGTTCAGAAGACAAAGTGATTAATGCTGACTAGGTGGTGGTGGTCAAAAAAGTCTCACTGAGTGGGTTTTCCAGGGCAGATTTTTAGATCTTACTTCCTTGTAGACCATTCCTATATTCGGAGCATTCCTATAAGTCATTTATATTTTCAATATTTTCTTTTAACCCAGCCCTCAGGCCAGCCAAATACAGTTTGGGTCTGGAGAACCTTACTGGTCTCCTCCATAGCCTCCCCTTTCTATGGATGCACAACACCCTTAAGTGGTTCTATTCTCCTTTAACTTTTGTTCATTCATTCCACCTCCAAATCATTTATTTCTTCTCTCCCTTCTCTTTCTTCGAAAAAGTAACCGTGCCAGGCACAGTGGTGCACATCTAAAATCCCAGCAACTTGGGAGGATGAGGCAGGAGGATCACAATTGGAAGGCCAGCCTCAGCAACTTAGCAAGAACCTGCCTCAAACCAGTTTTTTCCCAACCTAGACTGAGTCAATTCATTTCAAAACCTAAACTGAGTTTACACTTTTGGCTTTGCACTGATTTCAGATCCTCTCTCTAGCATATTAAAATATCTTAATTCTTGATTCTATTATCAGACATATAAGAACAGCAGCCCAAGTTCACAAAGTGACCCTGGGCAAGCCTCTTGACATCTCTGAACAGGACTGCCACATCAGACAACTCCAGGGGTCCCATTCTATAGAGTCACATGAATGGTGCCTCTGAAATTACACAATGGCCTCAGCTCTAGACCTGCCATTCTTGATCTAAAAAAAAAAAAAAAAAAATCAATAGACTGAAAAAGATAAAAAATAAAAAACATCAATAGACTGTACCAAAAGCTATGCCTTGAGGTCATTTACACTTTTGATAAATATCCTTTCTGTGCTCTCATCCTATTATCTGATAAAATTACTAAGAACGAAATACAGAGGAGGTCGTGTGTACACCAGGTTTCACTTGGTGCTCTCTGGAGGCTGGTTTAACTAGGTCAACAGTCACCCTGCACTTCCTGCAGAGCACCACTGGCCTTCAAGAGTGTGGGAGAACAAGCACTGCCACTCCCTGTCACACCGAGAAAAATACTTGTGAGCAACCAAGTGCCACAGGTACTCTGAAAATCCCTGAAAGAGGAAAGCTGGCTGACCCCGTCCATCGATCTCACCGAGAAGGTGCAGAACAACTGGTCTGAGCGTCGCTGCTATGTGCATTGTCATCTGCTCAGTGTCTTTCTCTTTCAGTTTTGCTCAGGCTGACATCACAGTGGTGAACCACAATTGGTTGTTGCTGAAAAGACAGGAAAATGTCAGGCAGCATAGTGCTCGTTAAAGATGAAGCCGACAGTAATTCATTTCTTTATGTTGTTCCTTGTGTCTACTGGAAACGGGCAACAAATGAGGAGATAATTCAGTGGGAGGGAATGCGATCAATGGACTTTTACCTACAAGATTCTGAAGTAGGAAAGAGCTTAGTGAGTTCAAGAAACCAGGGTGTAAGCTGGGGTTGTGGCACGTGTGAGGCACTGGGTTCAATCCTCAGCACCACATTTAATAAAAAGTAAATAAATTAATAAAGTTATTGTGTCCATCTACAACTAAAAAACTAATTAATTTTTTAAAAAAATGGAAGCCAGGGTGGTAAGAGCCAAGTGTCCAAAGAGAAGGGGGTAGAGACATGATGCCAAGAGGGACCAGGTGATGGTTCCATGATCCACAGTCCAGGTAAAGGATCTTGGGTTCTATCCTAAGCATAATTCAACATCATTGTCCAACAGCAGAGGAATGGGTTATCAAATTAGGTTATAGCAACACCATAGAATTCTAGCCAGCACTGACTCCCAAAATATGTTCTAAATATTTGTCCACAGAACAGATATTACATTGTTTTAAAAATGGTTTTATGTTAAAATTAATTTGCAGCAAATGTCACATTCTCATCTTTTTTCTTAAAGCATATTACAATATTATAGGGTTTGAGAGAGCACACAATAAAAGAATTTGTTTACTTTCACGACTTCCCAAACTGATTTGACCTCAGAGATGTTTTATTTTCCACAAGTAATGTCACTTAGAATCCCAAGAAACTAGCATTCTTTAAATATCTTTTGGTAAATGTTGTTCTCTGTCCATTTTAAATGATCATATGTAACAAGACTAAAGAAAAAATGAAAATTATACCATGATTAGATTACAACTATATAAAAATATGTGCATGCTGATGTTATATTTAACAATTAAAGTTGCTTAAGATAACAGCTTTATCAGTGATATTATTTCTTTATTGTCTTCTTTGATTCTGATATTAAATCGAATTTTCAATTACATTCTTAAATTAGTCAAAGGTTATGAGAGCCAAATTTTTAAAAACCAATTTGAAGTTTTGCCAATTCAACGGATCCATGGGCCGCTGCACAAATTTCACTTCATTAGTGAAACCTCACATTCATCATGGTGGAGAAAAAAAATAGTCATCGTAATACCAGTTCTAATCACTGGCTGGCAGGTTGATCTAATTAATATCTCTTAATTGGATGAGTTAATTTAAACTAAAATGCAACTGGATTCACCCCATGTTTAACTACAGACATCTGCCATAGGATACATGGAATTTTCTGAATGCACCTTTCTCTCCCATTACTTCCCAGAAAGTCATTCCAAAGAACATTTCCCATACACAGTTCAAAACCTTTTTTAGAATTTTGGTGTTGGAGCCAGAAATTAAGTTATTGTGCTTTCATTCATTCAGCAAATATTTATTGAGAACTCTAGGTTATGCCTAAGAATATCAAAATCAAAAGGACAAAAATGTTTTATTCACCATGAATTCTCCATAGGTGATATATGTGCAAAAATATAAATATAATGCTATAAGGAATAAACACTGACTCTGGTATATGTTGGTACAATGTTAGTACAAAGAAGAATAGCCATTTCTTCCTGGCATAAGGAAAGTGGGTCAGATGGGCTTCAAAGAGAATGAGATGTTTGAGCCACATCTTCTAAAATAAGCATGCACTTGCCAAGCACAGAAGTTGGGAATGGCATTCCAGGGAAAGAGAAGAGTATGTAAACAGATGCATAACCTGGCTCAAGTGTCACTGGGGACACAGTAATAAGACACAGGAAGACATGCCACATATACATCAAATAAGATCAAGATTAGGGCTGGGATTGTGGCTCAGTGGTAGTGTACTCGTCTGGCATGTGTAAGGCCCTGGGTTCTATCCTCAGCACCACACAAAAATAAATTAATTAACTAAATAAAGGATTGTGTCCATCTGCAACTAAAATAATTTTTTAAAAAAAATAAAGATTAACAGGGGACCATAAGTTTGGATTTTAGATGACAATACCCAATATAAAGGCAAAGGGCAGTTTCAGAGAGCTAAGACGGAAGCTGCAAACTGCAGTCCATTGAAGAGGAAAGGAAGGTCTTGGGAAGCATGCTTAGTAGACCCATGATTTGTGGGACCCAGACATTCTTAGTTCATGTAATAAGCAGGTGCTTATGATGGAATTCTATTGTGCATATGATAATATAAATAAATATTTTGTAATTCTGGACACAGCTATAGATGATTCTTAGGATTTCAAACAAGCCATCCTTTCACCTCGAGCCGGATGTGGTGGTGCACACCTGTAATCCCAGCACTTGGGAGGCTGAGGCAGGAGGATCGCGAGTTCAAAGCCAGCCTCAGCAATGGCAAGCCACTTAGCAACTCAGTGAGACCCTGTCTCTAATAAAATACAAAAAAAGGGCTGGGGATGTGGCTCAGTGGTCTGGTGCCCCTGAATTCAATCCCTGGTACCAAAAACAAACAAACAAACAAAAAAAAAAAATAATAGCACCTCTGGGAATGAGATTGATCAAATTATGCTAACGTGCCCATGTGAACATGGCATAATGAATCCCACTATTATGTATCATTATAATGGACCAATAAAAATAAATAATTGTTTTAGAAATTAATAGTATTCAATAACAGGTTGCAAATAAATCTTGCCATCTCAGATGAAAATGCTACATGTAAGTAAAAGGTGATTATTAAATTCACTTCAGGTTCAAAAACTCCTAAAATGCATGACAAAGAAGCATGCATGCTGAAATCCTTGATGAAAAAAAGAGGAGAGAGGTGTGTGTTGCTGATGAGACTGTACATTGCATGTTTGCAGCAGCATTTCTCTAAGAGTTGCAGGATGTTTATTGTCATATGAAGAGTGGTCTGTGTTCACATGGGGGAAAAGGTTAAAAGATGGCATTATAAAATAGAAGAATTACGAGGGAACTTCACATCACCTATCCAAGCTCTTCATTCTATGGATATAGAAATAGAGTCAGAAAGGTTAAGAAGATGCCCACAGATTACACAGTGGGTCAGAGCTGAAACCAAGACAGCAAACCAAGTTCCCAGGTTCCAGGAGGCTGCTGTGTTTGTTTTCAGTACACCTCCTGACCCATCCCAATGGCCGAAACTAAGTCAGAAACAGAACTAAGAAGTCAGTCAAGAATACATATCTCTGAGCTGGGCATGGTGGCACATGCCTGTAATCCCAGTGGCTCTGGGGGCTGAGGCAGGAGGTTCATGAGTTCAAAGCCAGCCTTAGCAACAGTGAGGCGCTAAGCAACTCAGTGAGACCCTGTCTCTAAATAATACACAAAAATAAAATTGGGCTGGGGATGTGGCTCAGTGGTCGAGTGCCCCTGAGTTCAATCAACCCCCAGTACCTCCAAACCAAAAAAAAAAAAAAAAAAACACACATTTCCCTGGGCCTGGAACTAAGGATACTTTGGGGGAAGGAGGGTCATCATGAACACCTTGATAGCTGCCAGTCATTTTGCTGGGTGCTATGCAGACATGATACAAGGTGCAAAGTATTCTTCTACCATTTTATAGTCAGTCAGTAAACAAATATTTCCTGCAGGGATACTACCTGCCAAGGACAGTTTGAGACCCTTGAGATTGCAATGAACAAGACAGAGCCTCTTCCTTCACAGAATTACATTCTCATTGGGGAAGACATAATAAACAAGTCAATTAATGAATACACAAGAGAATAGTCAGTGCTAGGCAGAGACATCAAATAGGCTGATGTAATAGAGTGTGACATGAGGCAAGGGGAAGGGTGGACAAGGCCTCATCTGGGGTGGTCAGGAGAGACCTTCTGGCCTCTACCACTGCATGTTGATAAGACATGCAATCACACAGCAGGCATGAGTATTCACATGAGAAGACATGAGGATGGCCTAGCAACTGCTGTCCAGGGGTGAGGCTAGGCAGAAGCCAGGACAGGCATGTGTGTGCCTATGTGCAGAGAGATGCCTGTCCAAGTATCTCCAACAGTACCAAGAGAGGATGGGTGGTGGGGCAGTTCAAAAGAATTTTCTGAAACAGTTTGCTGCTGTTTCCTTTGGCTTCTATTAGGTTGAGCTACTTACTATGCAATGATTTTCACTTTGTGGCCCTCCTTTCCTTTCTCAGGTCTCTAACAATATTCAATTGCCACCCCCCCCCCCCCCCATTCTAGCCACATGAATTTACTATGTTAACTGGATACAGCAGTTCATAAAAATGGGCTGAAGACAAGGTGATAGAGTCAACCATCAAGACCCCCAGAGTAATCACAGGCATGTCCCAGACCAAGAAAAATAAGGCAGAGTAGTGGTAAGGCTGGTTTAATGGGCATTCCAATAAACATGAACAGATTGGACTCAAAGTGACTGCAACACCATTAGAATTTCTTAAGGGAAAACAGCAATGGGATGTTGGAATTAATTTGAGGCCTCTTAACATTGACAGAGTTGGAAGCAACACAAAACTCAAAAAGTCAATCTGCTTTGGGAATGTTAAAAGGAAACACTTGTTTGGAAAGAATTTTTAAGTGTGAAAAAGAAAGGCTATTTTTGGTGGAATCTGTGAGCAGTGAGCCTGGCCACACACTGGGGGCTGAGAGAAGATGGAGCTCGGGGAACTGTGGTCCAGCTCCCAGCAGTTTACACGCCCAGCACCCAGTTGAGAAATCCTGCGCTCTGATTAATGCCTGCAATGTGCCAAATGACTCCCCTGGGGATAGATGGAACTGGATCTTGTTCCCATTCTTCCTTTCCTGGCCCCGCATTCCCTGCTTTTCTTCATTCCATGCTGACTGTGGATGCTCTAAGAATCCTGCACCTTGATCTGAAGGTTTCACAAGCCACATCCTCATCCTCCACTAGTAAGTACAGGTTCACAAGGACTGCTAACCTTCAGCGAGAGGGTTTCCAACTGTATCCAGTATAACATATTCCCTTAATAGGTCCCCAGACCAGGTTAAAATCAACAGAAAAAGGCATCCACACCTGCCACAGATCTGCCTACAATGTGCTAGTGGTTTCATGCTTTGTGACGTGTCTCCCTACTCCTCCTTGGTGTCTAGATGGACACTTCCTGCTTTATTTGCCTTGGCTGTGTGGTATTTAGGAAAATTTTGGATCACTGGTAGGAAAGATCATATACTGCTTTACATAGTCTTCCTGGATAGCTTTTCCTTCCACTGCATAACACCAGTAATAGATCCTTAAAAAGTGCTTTTCTCATGGCCAGCATTCCTAGAAAATGCCCAGTCAGTCATACCCCAAATTCCACCATCTTGCTGCCCCATGAAGATGATATCTCACCCCACGACACTGAGTTACGAAAGGCCGACTCCCGTGACTGGGGAAGAAGAAATACATGTGGGAAAACCCAAATGCAGAGAGTGAAGGGTGCTTTCCTACTCTGAAAGCTCCATTTCCCTGCCCCTTGATTTGCTAATCCAAAAAGACAAAATTCTCCTTTGCTTCTCAGTGAAAGCTCCTCATAATGTATTCCATATGATCTCTGCCCTTGGAATAGTTAAGTTTTCACTTGAAGCTAAGATACCTTTTCTTTCACAATATTTTAAATGTGAAAGCTCTTTGCCCTTTGAAAAGATCAAAGACAAGAATTTGGAAATTGTTTTTATGGTGTGATAATAACAATGGATATTTCCTGCTGATGATGCTTCACTAAAGTGAAGAGGAAATTTTAAAAATATTTTAGGTCAGATTAATAGTGTTTAGATATAAACATGATATTCTGGAATATTCTTTAGATATTCTTTAGATATAAACATGATATTTCTGGAATCACCAAAAAATTGTCACCATTCAGCTTTTACTACTACAATAGAAGACTTGCACATATGATAAAATATATGCAAAATATGGATGTTAAATAGATAAGCAATATCTATAGTGCAAAGATTTAAAGCTTATGAGATCATGTATTTTTAATTTTTGCAATTCACCTTATAATCTAATTTTCTCATTTCAGAGCTCCTAGATCAAAGATACAGAATTTAACAATTATTTTACACAGCTAAATAAAATGTTTTATAACATTCATGTAGCAAATTACGGTTTTGTTTTTCTAAATATAATAACATACCATGCAAGCTTAATGGCGATACAGTCAATCCTCATTTGTAGAATCTGTATTTACAAAAACTCCTGCTCACCAAAATGTACTTGTAACCCCAAAATCAATATAGCTCTTTTGTGGACATTTGCAGAGCAGCAAAAAATTTGAGTCACCCAATGCACACATTCCCAGCTGAGGTCGAACAAGGCAACACACTGCCTTCTTGTTTAGTTCTTACAGTATAAACAAGTGTTCTCTTTGCCCTGTACTTAATGCCACATTTTTTGCATTTTTGTACTTTCTGTTGGTGGCTTCATTGTTTAAAATGGCTCCAACCGTAGTGCTGAAGCATTAACTAATGTTCCTAAGTTCAAGAAGGCTGGGATGTGTCATATGCAGAAAACGTGTGTGTTGGATAAGCTGCATTCATATACAGCTTATAGTGCCATTGGCTGTGAGTTCAGTGTTAATGATCAACAATGTATATTTAGTAAAGTGTCTTCCTATGGAAACACACATGAAACAAGGTTATGTGTTGATGGGTTGAGGAAATTGTTGTGACCAAAAGCTGGCAGGAACCTAACCCTGTATTTCCCCTTAGCAGTACTGGTTCAGTATTCACTAATTCAGCATTCACAGCAACTTTACAGAACATTACCACCACGAATAACAAATACCAACCACATTACATTTCATAATGCCCACATCATCACAAATGCTCTCCCCAAGGGCTTCCCACACTGAAAACACAAGGACCATGACTGTGGGAGTCTCAGAACCTACTTTAGTGTTGCTGATGTGCTTCAAGTGCTTAGCAGATTGTGTTTCCTAAGGGACAGAGAGCCAGGAGAAAGTAGTGACCAGCAACCTTGGGGGCCCGCACAGGCCTCTTCCACACGAAGCCCTCTAGCCAGAGCCAACGGCAGCTCACAGAGGCTGCATCCTCAAGAAGCAGGACTGAGGTCAGGTTCTCACACCTGAATGGGGCAAGACTGGAAGGGAGAGGCAGGAGAAGCCGAGGAGGGGCAGGAAGCGAGGTTTGAAGGGAAGATGGAAGGCAGGGCTGGAGCAATGACTGAGTTCAAGAGCTTGCAGAGAAGTTGGATGAGTGGATTGTGAACTCTGGGATGGCGGGCAGGAGAGGGATGAAGTGTTGATGGGGAGTGGACGATTATGCTGGTTCCTTTGAGGGAAGTGGACAAATCCGTCTCCAAGTTGCCTTTGGGTGTATGAGGATAGAGTGATAATAAGGGAAAATGTGGGCTGGAGTTGTAGCTCAGTGGTAGGGTACTTGCCTGGCATGTGTGAGGCAATGGGTTCAATTCTTAGTACTGCATATAAATAAGTAAATAAAAATAAAGGTCCATTGACAAATAAAAAAAATTTAAATTTCCTTAATTTTTCAAAAATTAAGGAAAATGTACAGGACAGTTGATTAGCTTTGTGATTATTGAAATTCTTGCTTGTCACTGGAGTCCTTAAAAGAAAAACAAATTACTTTGGGGGAACAGAGTTTTACTAGTCTCTAGCATATGGTAGTGTTTAGTCATATAAAATGTCATTTTTGCTTTCTTAAGCTGTAACAAAAAGGGAAACAACTTTTTCAAAATGCCTGTTTCCAATGATTACACCAGTCTAGTCCTTTTTTAAACTTTATTATAAAACATCTCAATCATACACCAAAATAGAGACAAGAGTCCAACAGAGTACTATCTGCCCGTCACCCCGCATCAATCATTTTCATCATCTTAGTTCCACTTTTTAGACACTATATTGGACTTGAGAGAGCTTTTGTATATTTTTCAACAAGTATTTATTGAGCAACTACTTTTCAGGTGCTGGAGACACATATGTGAGGCACTTTTCAATGTTAAAAAGAAAACAACAATAAAAGACCTGCTCTAAAGAAGTTTACATACTAGTAAAATAAAGAATAGCTAATTTTACTAGGAGCCACAGGTCATCACTGCCTTAGACACTCTGCTTATTTCATTTAATTCTTGCAACAACTCATTGATGTACTTACTATTATCTTTTTACAGATGAGAAAATTGTAGTACAGATAGGTTAGGCAACATACACAAGGCCACACAGCTACCAAACATTATAGATGAAGTTCAGACTGGCTCCCAAACCTCTGCTCATAACTGCCACACACATTGCCTCCCTACACCTCAATAAGTCCCACGTTTCCTGAGATTGTCTCTGGAGAACCCTGAAAATGATGAAAATACAAAAATTGGGTGGACATTAGCTACACAATCCTTTTTTCTCCATTCACATTGGCCCCATATATTCTTTAGATTTAAAAGCTAAGGCTACGTGTCCTCAGTGGTCCTAGCTTCTCTTGAAAGACATATTTTCTTTTGTAGATTTTAATTCAAATATTATAATGAATAAAGACATTTATCTTGACTATTGAAATCTGTGTTTGCTCCCTAATGTTAAGAACAGGTGACATTTTTTTTGAGTCCTCACCATATGCCAGGAAGCAGGCTAAGAACTTTAGGTGTGTTCATATAAATCTCAGAACAACTCTGTAAGATAAATAGTACCATCCCATGTTGCCAAAGGAAAAATGGAGGTTTCACAACCTACCCAAGGTCATGTGGTCAGTAAGTACAAGAACCAGAACTTGACCTTAGCCCATGTTCTAACTATACTACCCCATCCCAACTCCACCTCAAAGAACTTCTCTATACCATGAAATTCATAACTCTCTTATTAGTTCAGCAGATGCCCTTAACATGTAGGATACAACATATTTTTCAAAAACATTTTTTTTCAGTTTCATATCACTACATTTGGCATTTCAAATTTCATAAAAAATTTCAGTTCATACCCCCAAAAGCCCTAGGAATATTAGTATTCTGATTAACATCTTACTCTAATTGTTGTTTAAAACTAGAGTAAATCAATAATGTAAAGTTCAAGTTCTCACAATAAAGCTATTTGAAGAGACAGAAAAAGAACCCAGAAGCATTAGAAGGAAATAACATACTAAAGAAAACATCCCAAGCTGGGTGCAGTGGCACACACCTGTAATCCCAGCACTTGGGAGGCTGAGGCAGGAGGATTGCGAGTTCAAAGTCAGCCTCAGCAATGGCGAGGCACTTAGCAACTCAATAAGACCCTGTCTCTAAATAAAATACAAAAAAGGGCTGGGGATGTGGCACAGTGCCCCTGAGTTCAATCCCCAGTACCAAAAAAAAAAAAAAAAAAAAAAAAGAAAGAAAGAAAGAAAAGAACATATCCCATAATGTAGTTCATAAATGAACAAATAAGGAATAGTGGAGTGCTTGGCACACAGAACGTACTTGCTGACTTTGATATAATTAATGAATTTTTTATATTTATTTTTTAGTTGTAGTTGGACACAATACCTTTATTTAATTTATTTTTATATGGTGCTGAGGATCGAACACAGGGCCTCACACATGCTAGGCAAATGCTCTACAGTTGAGCCACAACCCCAGCCCCATAATTAATGAATTTTAAAGTCATGTGCCAATAACATGAAGCCTTCTTCTGAAAAGTAAACTTGAAATCCCATACCTATCTGCATCAATAGAAAGACAGGGTTGTTTAAAATGTTTTATTGCATAATAGAAATCTCCCTAATTTTCAGTCTGGGCTAGGTATTCATTTTAGAGGCTCCCAGGCCTCATTGCGCATCTTGTAGAATTTAGCATACTGTAAGAATTTGTCTACATGTCTTTTCAAGAAAACTGTAAGCTCCATGCAGGGACGGATTTCTGGATCATAGTCACTGCTTTATTTCTAGTACTTGACATAGCGCCATGGTGATACAAGAAAGATCAAATAAGTTTTTTGTTGTTGTTTTTAGTTACACATGACAGTAGAACGTATTTTGACATATCATATTACATTTTATGGTTGTGCATGATGTGGAGTTACACTGGTCGTGTATTCATACATGAGAAAAGGAAATTTATATCTGATGCATTCTACTATCTTTCCCATTCCCATCCCTCCCCTGCCCTCTACTCCCCCATCCCATCCAATCCAGTGACCCTACCCTTCTCCCACCAAACCCATCTATTGTGAGTCAGTATCAGCATATCAGAGAGAACATTCAGCCTTTGTTTTTTTGGGATTGGCTTATTTCGCTTAGCATGATAGTCTCCAGTTCCATCCATTTACTGGCCAATGCCATAATTTCATTCTTCCTTATGGCTGAGTACTATTCCATTGTGTATATGTACCACATTTTCTTTATTCATTCATCTGTTGAAGGGCACTAGTTTGGTTCCATAGATTAACTATTGTGAATTGAGCTGCTATAAACATTGATGTATCCATGTCACTGTATTATGCTGATTTTATGTCCTTTGGGTATATACCAAGGAGTGGGATAGCTGGGTCAAATGGAGGTTCCATTCCAAGTTTTGTCCATACTGCTTTCCAGAGTGGTTGCATCAATTTGTAGTCCAGCAATGGGTGAGTGTACCTTTTTATCCCATATCCTTGCCAACATTTATTCAAATAAGCTTCATCAAAATGAATGAATGAATGAATAAAACAGACCATCTGCTACTAGACAGGACAATGGAAGCTATCTAACTCACCCTGGTACCTGCTTCCCTCAGGCCACAAGGAAGCTCAGGTACTTATAGTCACTGCTCAGGACCTTATCAGCCAGAAGTCTCAATAACTGCTTCTCTTTCATCTTCTCCTTCTTCCTTTTTTTTTTTTTTTTTTTTTTTTTTTTTTTTTTTTTTTTGTAGTTTTTGTCTTGACTTCATCTGTTTTGGTCTTAGTGTACTTACCTAAACCACTTTAACTCTTCTTTATGTAAAAAAGAAATAAATTAATAAACTATAAATATACTATAATCTACAATGATTGACATGAATCTAAATTTGCCTACTAGAGAATTTTCTACACATGAAGAAATGGTCCAGATCCTTATTTCTGGCCAAAACCTGTGTTATCATTTTTATGGTCCAAAGAATTACCTTTAAAGTTACTGAATTTTTCACATATGGTTAGATGATTTGCACACTGATGATTTGGGAATTGCATTGCCCGTAAGTTAACCCTTTTCTAACTAAAATTAAATTTTGAAGCTACCCAAAAACATTAGGAAATCCAATATCTC
Organism: Tamias sibiricus; assembly: GCA_025594165.1. Classification (NCBI taxonomy): domain Eukaryota; kingdom Metazoa; phylum Chordata; class Mammalia; order Rodentia; family Sciuridae; genus Tamias; species Tamias sibiricus. The sequence continues at coordinate 58,304,590 of CM046663.1, read as the reverse complement.
CAAAGGCTTTGAGGTTAAAATCGTAGCACAAAGGCTTAACAACTATAGAGCTGCTCTCTGATCTTCTGGGATTCTTTTTATATCAATAAAGTGAAAAAAGAGGGAGAGAAGAAGGAAGAAAGGAGAAAGATATCTCACTTTCCTGAGACTTCTCCACTTTACTGGTGTCTCCCTTTCATTAGTGTCATCACAGGGCTCTGAAATACAGTGCAGAAACGGCAGCAGAAAGGACTCCAGGCTGGAGCCTAACTTTCTTAGTGATTCTGCCTGGCCCCAGTTCAGGAAGTGAAATCTCATGAAGTGAAATCTCACCTGACTCTGGTACTGTAACTCCAACCATTTTCAATTTAAATTGATCTTTGAATCAAGACTCTACACTTCTCAACCCTGCTGTTTTGCAGGATGCCAAAAACAGGCTCAGTGATAGAAACCCAAGGTCTGAACACAAACCCGTAGGTAGATGCTAACTCTTGAGAATGTCACAAAATAGATGTGCTCAGAATCAAGGCATGAATCCAAATCCCAATTTACCACCAACTTGTCTGCAACAAAAGGTGAGTTCCTTTACCCATCAGCACACCCATTTCCGGGCCTACCCTGCCAACTTCATCCAGATATTGGGAAGACAAATTGGCAGATGACTTAGTGCTTTGAAAGGTTAAAGCACCTCACAAATGGAATGCATTAGTATGTGGTCCCCAAAACATCCCACTGTGCATCTCATTTGAGACTTCTCTTGCTGATCCCCTCCAAGAAGCCCTCTGAGGCAATGAATGACAAAGCCTCCCCTTTAGCATAACTTCTGCAATGCCCCAGGGTGCTGTTGGAAAGGAAAACAAATTCTCCACTACATTAATGGCCAATTCCTCCTCTTCTTTCTCCAGACAAAAAGAAAAATTGCAACATCTGTTACTATTGAGCATTATGTCCAGTTGCATTGTTTCATTTGATCTGTACAAAAACTGTCCTTGGTATCTGAAGCCTCATTCTACCAATAAGGAAACTGAAAATGAATTTCAATAACTCACTCCACTAAAAAATCCTAGGGACTTCCAAATTCCAGTGTTAAGTTGAAAGAAATCCCCTCATGTCAGAACTTCCAGCATTGTAGCAAGCTGCTCAGAAAGAGAAATTTTGTTCAAGGATTGAGAGACTCGTTTTTTTTTTTTTTCTGAATTACCTCAAACTACCCCCTCCCCGCCCCACAATCCCCACCTGCTCAGGGAGCACCTATGAAAATAAATCAGTTCCAAACTTCTTACCCAAATTGCTCTCAGATTAGAGGGCCATGGATTCCAAAACAAAAGTAGCCCCTACGATTTGAAAAGAGGAGAGGCACACGACAGATAAGCATGTCAAAGTGTGCACAAACAAGTTTGCACTCCACCACCAGGCCTATTTACAAGTGACCACATAAATTGTGATTTAACGGTCCAGCATGTGGTATAAAATGTCAGCAACTTTCACAGTCTCGAAAACTGTGCCAAAGAAAAGAGGCAGAAAGAGAAGTCTGAGCTTTACACCCACACAGCACTGTACACTTGAGCACCCCAAAAATTCCCCTAAGCATTTTTATCGTTACGTATCGCTTGTATCACTCCACAGTTTAGTCAGCTAAACCATATCCTTTTCCAGCTTTAGATAAATTGCTTTTTGACAAACTGCACACAGACAAAATATCACGAAGTCCCCAAGTTGTAATCTCTACCCTGTTTTTCTACCGAGATGAGCAAGATTTTCCTATTTAGTTTGGTTTTTTTTTTTTGTTGTTTGTTTCTTTATATATTTTTTTTGTTCATAAGCAGCAGATGTATGTAATATACATATGTCATCGTTAGTATGTCTACTCATTCTTTTGTGAAGTGTATCTGGGTTTTATCACTACCCTTGCCCCGATTATGGCACTGGGAAATTGTAATAAACAAAATTACTGTACAAGGACACATTGGTTTAAAAACAGAGGTCATTTGCCCTTTCTAATTCTCACTATGATACATAAAGGTTTAGCTGTATTTTGGAGGAAGAAAAAATGAACATAATTGGGCTAGGGTTATGGTTAGTGGTAAAGCACGCTTGCCCAACATGTGTGAGGCACTGGGTGCCATTCTCAGCACTGCATATAAATAAATAAAGTTCACTGACAACTAAGAAAATATTTTTTTAAATGAACATAATCAAAAAGTGCAAAGGGCTTTGTCATTTTTTCCAAAGTTAGTCAACATATAAACAAGTCCTGTAATATACCATAGAGAAGACAACTTTTATAAACCACTACAAAATATTTAATCATAACTCATTTTAGCCAGACAAATAAAAAGTCAGCTTAGTTTTCTGTGCTGTAATAAGATGTTTCTTCTGATGAGAATATAGTAACAAATACTTTATTCATCCAGCTAATATTAAACTTATGTCCAATGGCTATTAAGAAACATACTTAAAGTAGAGAAAGGGGGTTGGGGAATAGAGGGAGAAGGGAGGTCCTGGGGAACAAAATGGACCAAATTATATTGTTACATTGTATGCACATACACATATGTAACAAAGAATCCCATTACTTTGTATAATTATAGTGCACCAATAAAAAGCTTTAAAAATATATAAAAATCAGAATAACCAAAAATAAATAAATAAATAAATAAAAACCAAAGAAACAAAGTAATGCAAAACATAAAAGAATATAAGATGCTAGTAATTTCATATAGTTTAGTGGTCTATTACAGTTGGTTTCAGAAAAAATACAAAAAAGCATTAAAGATTATACAAGTTAAAGAAAAAGAAACACACTTAAGACTAGGATTCAAAATAGAAAAATGTGTATAGAGGTCCTGATGATCCTGTACACATTACAGTTATTAAAATATCTCCTCAAAAGTATTTATTATACAAGTGTTTACAGCTCTTTGTCAATCTAATTAAATTTGTTAATTAATTATACATACCTATGCATGCCTGGGAAGGCTAGCAAGTGCTGGTCAAATAAACCAACAAGTGATCAGCAGTAGAAGCACATTCCCAATACCTGCTGCCTAATGGTGCCTAGCACATAGCAATAACCCAGTATTTGTTCACAGATGTTAATGGGTTTTAGCCCTGATGCGAATTTCTTGAGACAACTGTAAAAATGTTGGATTTCAGGAAGGCAGAGCCCTCATTTTATTGCTTTATTTTCAAATTTCCTACCTATTCTTGAAATTAATGTAACTCAATTGCTGACTTTATTTTCATATCTTAAGTGTATGAGTTTTACTTTCAGTTTTAACAAGATGTATGTCTTGATCAATACACATTAATGCACACAATCCTCTGCAAAGTCCAGGGCTTTCAAGATGGTTACATCTGTAGGGCACCTTAGGGTCTTTGATGACCTTTATGTCCATTATCTCTTTTAATGCAAATGGCAAACATGTATGTGAGAGAAGGACGGCTTTGCTGTTCACATTCTATATGTGGAAAATGAGCTCCAGAGAAGTCAAAGTGTCTGGTCAAATGTCACAGAACTAACAAGTGACAAAACTGGGACTGGGATCCAGGTCCCCTTGGTAAAAACCAGCACACCATCTACACAGTGCAACAAAACTACAACCACAAGGCTAATCACCCAGAAGTGATTTCTACTATACCTCCATTTATTCAACCGCATCTGAATTAGACAGATAAAAGCACAACCAGCCTACATGCTTTTTCAGAACTTTGACTCTTTCTTCTTATCCTCATTTCCAGGAGTGACCTAGGCTTTCCTATTTAAATTGTCCAAAATAAACACAGCAATAGCCTGAAGTCATAACATGCAATTGGTGCCACTGTGATGAAGGCATTTGAAAGTACATTTTGGGGAAATTTTCTCAGACTGACCTTGAATCCTTGGTCTACTGAACTACAGGGTAAAGTAGGGAACCATGACTCTGCTCTGCTCAGAAAACATGATTCAGTGACACAGTCAGATTGTATATTTAGTATCACACTGATTATTTTCCCCATTGTCTGAATGGCTAGAACCACAATGTGACTTGGCAACCTCCTTCCATCTGACCTTTCTGGGTCCATGAATATCTCAGTGGATTTCCCCACTCACCTAACCAGGTCTGAACATCTAAGCAGCACCATTTACAGAGTTGCTTTCCAGAGAACTGAGAATGGCATTCTTACCCAAAATTTCTCTTTCTTAAATATCATCATTGAGTTTTATTCTTTTACATTAAATATTGCTCTCTTCATGGAGTTTAAGAATGCAAATGCTATTAGAAGACATAGTCTGAGAAATTTCTATTGCCTTCGTGGGAATTTGTTCCCTATGAGCGTTCTAGAAAGGGAGAAAGAACAGGGCGACCTGATTTAAATGGGGTCCTGAGAAGGAGGAGCATGTAGAACATTCAGAGGCAGAAGAGGGCAGTAGGGGAAGGCTGCCACAGTTTTGCCCAAGGAGCTCTGAAACTAGGTATTCTCTTGTCTCCTGAAGACAATTTTTCTTCCTTTTGCCTTTCACTTATTTATTCTTGGGATAAAAAATATCCAAACAAAATTAAAGCAGTTTCTCAAAGAAATATTTGCACCCCTGCATTCACAACATTATTCATAACAGCCAAGATATGGAAACAACCCAAGTATCCAACAAGAGATGAACAGATTAAAAAAAGTGATGTGTGTGTGTGTGCGAGTGTGTGTGCACATGCATGAAAGAAGAAAATCCTGTCATTTGTCACAACATGGATGAAACTGGAGGACATTAAGTGGAAATAAGCCAGACAAATACTGTATGATCTCAGTTATGTATGGAATCTAAAATGTCCCACTCATAGAAATAGAAAGTAAAACAGTGGTTCCAGGGACTGGAGAGTGAGGGGAAGTGAAGAAATATTGATCAAAGAGTAGTACAAACTCTCAGTTATAAGATGAACAAGTACAAGTTCTGGAGGTGTACTGTACAGCATAGGTGGTGATGGATTGTTCATTAACTTGATTGTGGTAATCATTTCACAATGTGTATGTATACCAAATTATCATGTGGTATACTTGAATATATTATGATATTTGTCCAATAAATATTTTTAAAGAATTTTAAATCAATGAACAAACTTTTCAAAATTCATTTTCAGGTAAACAGGACACTTGGACTCTTGTTAGGAGAAATGGAGGAATAATTTTAAGTAAGGAAATTACTTCAGTTGCCTCTAGGAAATTTCTACCTGAGCACATTACCATCAAGTCAATCATCACTCCCAAAGCCCTCCCTAAGTACCTCCCCAAATATTCACTTTTTCCACAAATCCACAATTCATTCTAACACACTTGGAACTATTCTTTGTCTTCTTCATGTCTCATCTATCACTAAACACTGACTTTTTACCCTTCCAATCATGTAATTTGTTTTCTTCCCTGTGACACCATTCTTTCATATTACACATGGACTATTATAGCACCCACCACAAGATCTTATTACCTGCCTCTGGTCCATTGGTTTTCCACCTCAGTTTAACCTGGGGAAATTGGAAAAAAAAAAATACAGATTCCTAAGGTCCACCCTCAGAGATTCTGATTTAATTGGTCTATGGCACAGTCTGGGAATTAGTGCGGTGAGGTATTTTAGTTATGGTAAAATACATAATACATAAAATTTACCATCTTAGCCATTTTTAAGTATACAATTCCATAATATTAAGAACCTTTGCACTGTTGTGCAACCAATCTCCAGAACTCTTTTCATCTTGCAAAGCTGAAGCTCTATAGCCATTAAACAGTAATTCCCAATTCACTCCCCACAGCCCCTGGCAATCACCATTCTACTTTCTGTCTCTATGAATTTGACTCCCTATGAATTCTATTTATATGTAGAATCATATAGTATTTGTCTTTTTATGTCTGACTTCTTCACTTAGCCTAATGTCCTCAAGATTCATTCATGTTGTAACATAAGTCAGAACTTCCTTCCTTTCCATTTCCATCACAAGCATATAACATATTTTGTTTACACATTCACCAAAAATGCTTCCAATTCTTAGCTATGATGAATAATGCTGCTGTGAACATGGACGTACAAACATCTCTTCAAAACCCTGATTTCAGCCAAGTGTGGTAGTACACATCTGTAATCCCAGCAACTCGGGAGGCTGAAGCAGGAAGATGGTAAATTCAAGGCCAGCCTCAGCAACTTAGCAAGGCCCTAAGCAACTTAGTAATACCCTGTCTCAAAATAAAAAGAAAAAAAATTTTTGAAGGTCTGGGGATGTAACTCTGTGGTAAAACCTCCTGGGTTCAATCCTCAATATAAAAGAAAAAAAAAAAAAAAACCCACGCTGATTCACCCTGATTTCAATATTTTGGGTTACATTACCATAGTGGCTTTCTGTCTTTGGTCTTTTAAATGCTCATAAAAGGTGGTGGCTATTGACTCTGCTCTGGATAAATTACAACAGGTAACATGTGAGGACACCCAGCCCTGGCCTCACTTCAGAGCTTTATTCACATAGAGGAAATAAGCATTCCCTTCCCAGGACTACCCGAGTCTGGCATCACTTTTTTTCTTAGTGTGTGTATTGTGGTTTAGATATGAAGTGTCTGCCAAAAACACATGTGTGAGACAATGCAAGAATTTTCAGGGAGGAAATAACTGGATTGTGAGAGGTACAAACTGTTCAGATTAATCTACTGATATGGATTAACGAGGTGGTAGCAGTGGGCGCGTAGGGTGTGGCTGGAGGAGATGTGTCACTGGGAATGTTGTCTTTGGGCAAATTTTGTCCTTGGTGAGTGTCGGTCTCTCTGCTTCTGGATTGCCACGTTCTGAGCTGCTTTCCTCCTCCATGCCATTCTGCCATCATGCTACTTCATTTGGGGCACAGAGCGCTGGAATTGGCAGACCAGGGGCTGAACTTCTGAAACCATGATCCCCAAATAAACCTTTCCCCCTCTACATTTTCTTGTCAGGTCTTTTGGTCACAGAGACAAAAAGATGACTAAAACAGTATGTGATAGTTGTCCCCCACCCCCCCACACACACACCCTTATCTGCAAAAGATACATTCTAAAACCCTGAGTGGATGTCTGATTCCATGGATAGTACCTAACCCTATACATACTACAACTTTCCCTATATGTACATACCTATGAAACAGTTTAACTTACAAATTAGACACTGTAAGAAATTAACAATAAACAATAATAAAAACAAAAACATTTTTTAAATGATAACAATATGTTGTAATAAAATTGCCAGCATTCCTACTCTTGCACTGTGGGACCATTATTAAGTAAATTAAGGATTACTTGAACGTTAGCACTGCAATTCCACACAGTGTGTGCTGTCCCAGTGCCCTGGCAGCTAAGCTTGAGCTGAGACGTTAACGAGTCTTCACCAACATGGAAAACAAGGAGACGGCAGGGACACATGGAAGACACTGCTGGCACTCTGAGTTGTGGGAAGATTCTCACATCACTGATCTAAGAGTTTCAGAGGCCCTGAGCACAGGGAGAGATTGTGATGCCCACTAGCCATCTGTAAATCAAATTGCAAAAATATTTAGGATTTAGACCCCAAAATAAGTATAATGAAATCTCACCAAGTTTTGGTTTCCCTATGATATTTATCAATATTTATGCATACACACATGTGCACTAATGCACACTATAGTACACACATGTGTTATCAACTATTTTATATATCTGGCATTAAAACTTCTTCAAGACCTTAATTTCTTGAGAATCTCCTATCTTTCTGGTGCCTATAGCCATATTTCCCCTGTCTTCTGGGTCACCTACCACTGTCCATCACTCTAGCAAGGACCAAAATTGGCATGTAGTGGGCTGGGATTCAAACTCAACTCAACAAAAGCCTGAATGACAAATGAGAAAGAAGGGAAGGGATGGGAAATAGGAACAGGAAAGACAGTGGAAGGAATCTGACATAACTTTCCCATGTTCATATATGAATACATGACCAGTCAATCTAACCATCATGTATTTCCACAAGACTGGGATCCTAATTAGAATAAGATCTACTCTGAGTTTGTACAAATATATCAAAATGGTTTCTACTGTCATGTATAGCTAAAAAAAAAAAAAAAAAAAATTTTTTTTAAATTTTAAAAGCCTGGATGACATTTCCTGACCCTAAACATACTTAGCAGGATCCAACAGCAGAACATTATTAACATAGTCGTAATATTTTAGATTCTTCAGGGCACCCTTCCAAACATTACACCATGAGAGTCCAAAGTGAGGAGACACTGTGTTCTCACATACATTGATAGAAGAGGAAAGTGAACTTTAACCTAAAATCACACAGCAGATCAGCATTGAAGTCTTGTGTCCTGCTAAAACAACTTCTCTGGACCACTGGACTTGTGGCTCAGATCCTCCCAGGTCTTTTCATCCGCTTCGAACAGTGCGGTTCAATCTGCCTAGCTGACAGCCAATCAGAGCCTAACCCCTCTTTTAGGATACTCACAATCCAAGGAAGACAGGATGCACCTAATGAAAAGAGACAGGAACACAAATTTTTTAAACACATAACTATACACAAAGTTTGTTGCAGCTGTACACAAGGGCGCTGCTGAAGGAGAAGGCAGAGTTGCTAAGAAAGAGGTGAGCTCCAAGCAGAAAGGGGTAGAGGAACATTGTGAAAAAAAAAAAAAAAAAAAGTACAACACCCTTCCTTTGAGCAAGAAAAATGCCCATCACCTAAAAAGTTTCAAAGTCCAAGAAATAAGACATGGAGAAAAGAGGCCTATGGGTCAGAAGAGGATCTCTTACCAGAACATGTGAAGGTAGCAAAGTCTGGCAATTAGCAAAGGTCACAAATGCAGGAGTGGACATTTAGGTTTCCTTCTAGAGGCAATAAGAAGCAGCTCTTCCTTGTGCATGTCCTGGATCTCAGTTCCTCTATGAGACCTAAGAACTATACTAACCCCAGCTCAGTTGTTTGAGAATGGCCTGAGGTAAGGTCAAAATGCAAACACATTCTTCAGTGTATAAACTATAGGCTAGTGATAGAAAAGGTCCAAAAGGCAGCAGAGCAACCCTATATGAAAGAGATTTTTTTTTAAAGCATTAACCCAAATATCAAAATAGGGTAGAAGGCAGATAAGTTCAAAGGTATTCTTCCCTGGCTTTCAAGTCTCTAACAGTGTTCAGGTAAGTAAGACCTAAAAAGATGTAGAATCCTGACAGGGAACAGAAGATTTGAGTCTGATCCTAATTCCGTCAAAGTAGGTCAAATTCTCCAACAAGACTCCACAATTCTTCATAAAATTTCTCCCACTTGCACTGTTTTTCTGTCTTGTTACAATATGGTAAGTTCTTCCAGGGTAAGAATCGCATCTGTCTTATTTTCACTCAAATCCCTCCAGCAGTTTCCCCAGGCCTGGCACATCTCAAATGCTCCATAAATATTTGTTCACTGAATTCTTGACTAGCTGTAGAAATTTGAGCAAGTCATGCCCCACTCTTGGAGTCTCAGTTTCTATATTTACTAATTCATGGATTTGAACTATCTCTGTTAGGCCTAGAAACTAACCATGTTCATGGCTAGCATCTCTTAAAAGGAATAGGCTGATACAAAGCTGAGACAAGACACACCCAAGAAAGGACAGAGCCAGAGGCTCTGCTGCAGCTTCCACTGCGTGTCCCTGTCCCCAACACCAGTTTCAAGGGAAAACTTCAGGAACACACAAAATATGCATAGGAGGCCAGGACCCAAAGGGATAAGACTCAATTAGGAATCAGAAGACTTGATTTTAGAGCTGCTTTTGCTACTCCCATCTGTGACCCCAAGGAAGTCACCAGGGGCCTTCAATTGCCCAATCCATAAAATGACTGGGTGAGCACCAAGGAAAGTTCTCTCCAAATCTCAGATCATTTCTGGTTTTCTTTTCACAGCCAGAAATTGCTCTGTCAGAGCCTTGCTAGCCATAAAAGAGACTTGAGTACACCGCTATTGTCAATATTCCCATGGTCTCCTGAACTCTGGGTTTACACATTTTCTTAGGGGTATGGATGAGAGATCGAATCAACCAGAAGGTGGGAGACTCAGTTTCCTATAACCCAAACCATATTAGACTACCAGGTTAAAAAAAAAAAAAAAAAGTTTAAGGGCTGTTAGTAGGGAAAATTTTGAGCATCTGTATAATCCCTCCCCAGGATGGAATAACTACACTTTTTAGTTTTTGCATCTGTGTTGTCACTGGGGAATTATCTGGCTGTGTCTGTGTTTTAACATCTGTCAGCTAAATCAGAGACCTAAATGCAAAAATTGTAGGGCTCAGAAGCACCATGTGGTTTTTGACACTCCCTGGATGACACAGGGTCAAGAAGGCAATAAATGAATTGCCAAGAGACCCAATATAACATTTTCATCAGTAACACAGTCCTTGTTCCAAAAAGCCTTTGCCCCAAAAAGAAAGAATATGTACCCATTTTCTCAGAACCATATTTGGAAATTTCAAAGAAGCAGACCATAAAAACTAGAAGCATCTGGGATGAACAAATGTCTTTCTATTTAGAGAGTATCGTGTCTATCTATAGACATAACAAAACAACATTGCCCATTAGCATCTACTCCAGGTATGTGTAAGTATTACTTTGAAGTGAGATACACATGCTCTGATATCTTCTATACAATATAGCAGGTATCCTAGCCACAGGGCATAAATTCATGGAGCACTAGTTCCTAAAGTCCTACTGCTTTTACCAAAGGTTTCTCGTTCAGCTTCGTTTTGCAGATAAAGAAATGGAGCTGTGAGGCAGTGGAGTGATAGATCAGCTTAAACAACCTGATTTAGATTAACAGCAGGATTAGAAATCACAGAATTCTTAAGATTACATATAAAAATTGAAACCACTCTCCCCAACACAAAGCTAAATGTGGTGTCAATGTCTCAGAATCCCAGTGGGCCCACCAGCAAATCCACACACATAACAAGTCTTCCACTGGAACAAAGGTAACATTTCCTTTACTAACTGGGTCCAAATTTGTAATACTATCTACTAATTTCCATGCAGGATTTATCTTGGCAGAACACTGTAAAGCATTTTTTTTGGTGGTATGTGTTATTTTTTCCATATTTTTAATTGGTACATTATAGTTGTACATAATGGTGGGATCTCATGAAAATCAGAGGGAAAGGGAAATGCTGATCCATCTATTTCTGTACTACATTTTCATTTAGACTTCTGTTTCAAAGGTTAGTGTTTGCTTAAATCAGAGTTTCTGAAACTATTAGCTTTTCATAAGCTTTGAACTAGACACCTTCATTAAAGGGCCTTGCTTAACCCATTATGTCCCATCATCCTATAAACATAGGATATTTATAAAATCTTATATTGAGCAATAAAATGTTATAAGCTTTGATAGTTTTCCTATATATAAGACAGTGGGACACAATGGGTTTTAAGTACTTGCTCCAAACTGACCAAAAGCACCAATGTTTCCATTGTTGTGCCCTGTCTTTGGACAACAGTTAAAGCTCACTCATTTGCTTCAATGTGTAATCATTAGTATTTAGTCCTACTATCAAGCATTCACTATGGTAACCTCTTTACATTTATTTCCTCCATTTAATCGTTATAATAACCTTGAAAAGTACAATTTCATCATCCTATTCTACAGATATAGAAAGCAATTGCACAGAAAGGTCACCTTTCCCTCAATTAAGAAATCACCAAGTGCTATGGTTCAAATATGGTTTTCCCCCACTGAATTCATGCAAGAGTTTAACCCCCGAAGTCATATGTTAATAATATTAAGAGGGTGGAAACTTAATTTTGAATATGGTGTTTAGAGGCAAGACCTTTGGAGAGGGATTAGGTTTTGATAAGGTCTTTAGGGTGCCCTGCCAAGATTAAATCCTAGTGGTTTAATAAGCAGAGGGACAGAAATCAGATGCATAGACATAACACACGTGCTGCCTACCTCATACTATGTGATGCCAGGTGCTGCCTAGGGACTCTGTCAGCAAAGCCATCACGAGATGTGGACCCTGGGCCTTGCACCTGCAGAACTCTGAGCTAAACAAACTTCTTGTCCTTATAAATCTAACTTGCTTCAAGTATTTCATTAGAGTAAAAACAAAAAGTAGGGTTGGGGTAGTAGCTCAGTGGTAGAGCACTTGCCTTACATGCATGGGGCACTGGGTTCGATCCTCAGCACTGCATAAATAAAGTAAAGGTTAAAAAAAAAAAAAAAAAAAGCCACCATTCTAAAAAAAAAAAAAAAAAAAAAAAAAAGAATACACCAAGATGATAACTTACACAGTCAGGACTTAAACCCAGGCTTTTCTCCACTAGAAAGTAGGCTCCATGAGGACAGAAACTTTGTTATTTTCTCTGCTATATTCTCAGCTATCTCCATGGTACCTGGGATCTAGTAGGTGCTCAGTAAATATTTGTCTATGAATACACTGTACATCTTCAAACCATGAGAATCACCCAGCATCATATGCATCAGCTTGAACCAAGAATAAGGTGCTTGGAGGAGCATTTCAGGAGAGAATTCTTCTTGCAACCAATGGGCTTTGCATAAAGAATGCCAAGTTCCACCATGTCCACCTAAGAACTGGGAGAAATCTTCATGAACTATTTCTTCCAAGCTGCTTGTTGAGCCCCCGCTTCTCCTAGGCCACCCAGATTAGGTCCCTGTTGAAACTGGGTCAGTGTTTAAACACTGCCGTCAACTTATAATGCTTTCATCATTGAAGTTTACTCTATCATCTGCACATTAAAGAAAGAAACTACTACTTCAAATCACAGCATCCAGAACCTCCTTTGAGTCTTTTTATAGAACCAGATTAAGACACAGAATTACTGTTGCCTTTAGATACTACTAGGACACTCTTCCTGAACTGGACTGAAGCTCCTGAGACTTCATCCCTCGGTCCCTACCCTTCATCAGAGGACTGCCTAGCTCCTGTCTTCTGCCGTTCTCCCAGGCTCCTTCCTAAATTAAAATTTTGGATTACCCAGACTCTAATGCCTATTTAAAATAAAACCTAAATTACTACCTTATGTTTGGGGCAAGTCAACACCCCGTCTGGCATCTCTCATTTCTCTGTGAGATTTGAATAAACCCACCCGGCGCAAGTGGAAAATTGGTCTTGCATCACATACTCTGTTGGGATCACCACATTTGGAATTCTAGGTTTATTCTCCCACAGAGTCAAATTTAGCCCAACCCTGGAGAACAGCTCTGTGCACTCTGACATTCAAAATAATATTTGCTAAAAAGCGTGGGGGTTTGCAGGCAACTTGAGCTGCAGCAAGAGGCATGTTATTACTGACTCGACTCCTACATGGGTTCCATCTTAGTCATCAGACACATGGTCACATCCTCTGCTCCATTTCACAACCTCCCCCCTTTTTTCAATTCAACCACAGAGGACGCAGGTAGATTTCTCAAAGTTGTTTTGTTTTAGGAAAGCCAAAGAGTAAGCCCACATGGTTATAGCAATTCATTTTAAGGAAATCTCACCCCAAGGTGAGACAAAACTTATATACAAGCAGGTATTCCTTGGAAAATGGAATTAATGTGTCGGTTGCCCCATGGTAACCAGGACCAGTTAAGGTGGTAGCAATCTTTAAAACTCCCCACGATTTAAGACCAAATTTTACACTAAACTTGACTCCCTGTTAATCTGGACCCCCTTCCAGATTTAACCATTCACCAGGCACAAGGTTGATTTCACTGAATCAGGATAACTTCAGCTGTAAAGATTGTGCCTCATTTCAGTGACCACAAATAAAAATTAGATTTATTTTAAGATGAATAGGCCAGATCTGGCTCAGAAACTATCAGGATCTCATATGGTCACTCTCCTTTTTTTGTTGTTGTTGTTGTTGTTGTTGTTTGTTTTTTGTTTTTCAGACTTAGTTTCTTCTTCATTTATTCTTTCTACAGCTATAATCATGTTTAAAAATCCCATTCACAATGTTCTTTTCTTTACTGTATTTTTCAAATGCCCATAATCCACTTTTTTTAAAAATTTTTTTATTATTCTAATTTGTTATACACATTTGCAGAGTACATTTCATTTCATATTACATATAAAGAGCACAATTTTTCAAGTTGCTGGTTTAATATAAAGTATTTTTACAACAATTATGTCTTTGTACATGTATTTAGGGTAATCATGGATAACTCAGTCTGCCATTATTCCTATCTCCTTGCCCCCTCTCCTCCCTCCCCCCCCTTTGTTCTATTTGAAGCTCTTTCATTCCTCTCATTCCCTCTCTCTTGCCTTTATAAGTTAGTATCTTCATATCAAAGAGATCATTCGACCTTTGGTTTTTTGGGGATTGGCTAACTTCACTTAGCATTATTTTCTCCAACTCCATCCATTTACCTGCAAATGCCATGATTTTATTCTCTTTTAGTGCTGAGTAGTGTTCCATTGTGTATATATGCCAGTTTCCCTATCCATTCATCAGCTGATGGGCATTGGGGTTGGTTCCACAATCTAGCTATTGTGAATTGTGCTGCTATAAACATTGATGTGGCTGTGTCCTTGTAGTAATCTGTTTTTAAGTCCTTTGGGAATAGGCCAAGGAGTGGGATAGCTGGGTCAAATGGTGGCTCCATTCCCAGTTTTCCGAGGAATCTCCATACTACTTTCCAGATTGGCTTCACCAATTTTCATTTCCACCAGCAATGTAAGAGTATGCCTTTTTCCCCACATCCTCGCTGGCATTTATTGTTGTGTTCTGTCTGTAATCACATCTCTCTCCACATATGAATTTCTTTCTTTTCTCTTTGCTAGCTGGCTTCCTCACCACCTAGATTTGCACCTGACGAAAATGGCTACCTTAGCGATCCACAACCTCTTAGTTATCTGGTCTAGGCTTTGTTTTCTCATCTTCTGATTATTAAGGTCCCATACTACCTTTGTAGGCTGGTGCACATAGGTCCTAGTAACTAGTCAGTCTAGGCTGGAGACCTCCCTAGATAAGTCAAGAGACCACCCATGTGTAGCAGCTGGGAGGAAGTCTGAAAGGAAGGTAGTTTGAAAGAACAGACGGGATGGGATTGTGTCATAAAAAACATAATCATTAAAGACAACAGGAAATGTGGGTGGGCAAACAGTGCCCTGCCTCTTTAGTACCAATGTTAAAACTTGTTGTTCTTATTGAAGGCAAACTTGCTGACAGTCACCATTTAAAATTAAGACTTCATGTAATTTATAGCAGTATAATTTTTAATCCTCGTTGATTCTTAAAAGTAAAATTAGACAAAGTAGACAAAAGCTTTAAGTGGGTAAATGTGATCATAATTAGAAAAGGTCTGGAAGTCTTTGATCCATATGGAATAGGTATAAACTTTCAACTCTTTCAGAAAGCTATTTATCAGCCAACATCATTATGTACCCCCTCCAAATTACCCCCAACATCACCAAGAACCTAGGACACGTAAGACATATACAGTTTATTAAAATAAAATCAATCAACTTTGGTTAATGTCTCTCACCACCTTTGTTTGACAAGCTGCTCCTACCTCCCGCAGCTCGTAAATGCTCAGAAAATAATAACATCCATTGGCAATTCTACCACCGTTTTTGCACGCCAATTTCTGCCACATCCCCCCATTTTCTCTCTAATATTAAGAATAATGTTTACAATGTGATAACAGCAAATTCCCACTGTGAATGTGGCCAACAGCCATAAAAGCAAACACCTAGGGCCATCTCTGTTGAATATGCTTTACAGGATTGGTCCCCATGGGATAAAGTAGCCCAGTGCTCAGTGAGGGAACTGTGGTGTAAGTATCCATTGACCTCCAGCTGAACTTACCACTTGCTGTTTTTCTCTTATAATCTAAATCTGGAAATGTGCTGTCTGGTCAACAGTGCACTACCAAGTCATTCAGCAAAATGCTCCAGATGCCGTAAAAGTGTGCCTGTGTGTTAGAAAATGAACTTGTAAAATATAGTCTAAGGACTGTGAGAAGGCTATATTTCAGACAGCCAAAATGCCTCTGCCTAGACACCTTTGTAATGCAGCCGGGCGGCAGCTGTGTGTATTGTGGCTGTGAGTCTGTCTGCGGGGTCTACAGCTGACCCTGCGTCTGGCCCATGTTGTCACTGAGCACCCTCGCTGGAACAGCATCCTGAATCCATCCCACTGGGCACTGGCAACTCAGCAGACCCACCTCAGAGAGTTCCTTCCAAATCAACACATTCTTTAATCTAACACATCATCACACACCAACCACTAGCAAATTGGAAAACATGTACAAAGCTTGCGAGACAATTAAGTGATATAATATGATAAAAAGCAAAACGACTTTTTGAAAAACACTGGCTATGTTCGAGGCATAATTGTGCTCTCAAAAAAAAAAAAAAAAAAACAGGTGTTTCATGATTATATGATTATATTTGGATTTTTTTGTTCTTCTGACCTGGGTCTTTGTTTTAACTTAATGATGGGTTCATTGGTAGGTTGGTTGGTTTGTCTTTTTTTCTTGGGGGCAGGGACTTACTGGGGATTTGAACTCAGAGGCACTTAACCACTGAGCCACATCCCCAGCCCTATTTTGTATTCTTTTATTTATAGATGGGGTCTCACTGAGTTGCTTAACCCCTCGCTGTTGCTAAGGCTGGCTTTGAACTTGCCATCCTCCTGCCTCAGCCTCCTGAACCTCTGGGATTACAGGTATGTGAGACCACATGCCTCTGTCTTTTGCTTTTTTAACAAATACTTTGCATTGATTTTTTTTTTTTAAGTACAGTTACCTGTGGTATTTATGCTGTGTCTGTGAATTATATTATTGATCTTCTGTAAGCTTTCTTTTTGATTCTACCTCCTAATTCTTTACTCTCCTCAGATGACTTCTCCACAACCAGCCTGAGTGTCCATCCCCTTTTGCCTTCAGAAGTATCCCAACAGGTCTCCCCACTCCCCTTCTGCTTCCTAAATCCATTATCTATACTGTAGTCTGACTATGGTGGTTAACATACATCTGACCAAGATACCTCCACGCTTAAAAGCTTTTAATGACATCCTAATGTCCCCTTCCTTTTTCTCAGCTTAATCTCCCCACTCTGACTGACTACCCCAGCACTTGCCCCCACACCTCAGCATCTCAGTGGCCTTTTTTCAGTTCCTCCCAAATCCTTGCCCACAGGGACTTCCCAGTGCCATTCCCTCTGCCAGAAAGGCCCTCCCTCCTTGCTTCTCCTGGAGTTCTCCTCTTCTCAATTTCACTGCCCTCCCTCAGCAACCTGCTCTGGTTGCCAACCCAGGAGAGATGTCAAATGCTCTGAAAGCACCTGTTCTTCATCATACTCATGATCACGATTGTACGCAACTATGTGTGCCATTCACTGATGAATGTGTGGTTTCGTGCCTGGGTTCACCATGGTCTCCCCCAGACGCCTGGCACAATAGGCACTCTATAAACATCTGCCACAGTAGAGTGAATCGCCTTGATGTGACGTGACATGACAAAAGTTCCAAAGGACCACTGAACGTTGGACCGCCAGAGGGGGGTCCTGAGAGAGGGGCTTTCCACTGATGAAACTGCTCTTCTCTCAGGGCTTCTTATGCCCCCAGTGTCCACAAACAATCAACCAAGGTCTGGCTGAGAAGCTGACCTGGTGAAACTTAAAGCCTGAACTCAAATTGCAATAAAACCACAGGTTTGGGGGTTTTTTTTTTTGGGGGGGTTGTTGTTGTTTGTTTGTTTTGTTTGTTTTTAAAGCTCTATTTAGATTTTTTTAATATATTTATTTATTTTTTATGTGCTGAGGATCGAATCCAGGTTTTTAAAGTTAGAAGGAACCTCAAGATTTTATTTATCTCACAGAGTTAATGGCGAATAAGCCAGTAGGCCGTGGTCACATTTTATTAATTCAAAATAGGGCTGGGGATGTGGCTCAGCGGTCAAGTGCCCCTGAGTTCAATCCCTGGTACCCCTTCCCAAATATATATATGTACCTATTGCAAATTCTTTAAATATACAACATATGGCCTTTTGTGTGTTTTTTCACTTAATGTATTCAACATTCACTCACGTAGCATAGATCAGTGTTGAATTCCTTAGCTACATAATATTCAGTTCTATGAATATACAATATTTTGTTTATCTCTGCATCAGTTGATGGACATCTGGGTTGTTTCCACATTTGGGCTATAATAAATAACACTACTATAAACATTGTGTATGAGTGTTCTGTGGACAAATATTTCCAGTTCTCTTGGGTATCTAATTAGGAGTGGAATTTCTGGGTTATATAGCAACTCCATGTTTAAAAATCTGAAGAGCTACCAAACTATTTTCCAAAGTAGCAACAACATTTACAATTCTAACAGCAATGTATGAGAGTTTCAACTTTGACACAATCTCATCAACTCTTATTACTGTCCGTCCTTTTTATTTTAACCATTCTAATGAGTATTAGGTGATACCACTTATAGTTCTGATTTGAATTTGCATAATGATGTTCAGCATCTTTTCATGTTTATCTTCTGTACATTTCTTTTTTTAGGATAAAGACTTAATGTACAAATTTTTTTAATCAGGACAATCGGAAAAGCTGGATAGTATATTAAATAACATACTGAATGAAACATTTTTCAAAAATCTTCTTTTAGGCAAGGGAAAAAAAAACAAAAGAGTGAAAAATAACTTGGTTAGGATCTGGGGGAGTTCAGAGGCCAAGAGTTGAGGTTTTGGCTGCTTTACCTCTGGGGCCATTTGCTCTTTCTGGCGGGGAGAGGCTGAGTGGCTTTCTGTGTTTTGAAAGTGTCACATAGTGAGGAACGGTACTGGAGTCCCTGGCCATCAAGGTGGGGGGTTGCGGGTGCTGGTGAGCTCTCAGCCTTTTAGATTAGGAATCCAAAGAGCTAAACTCTAAGAATAAAGGTCATGACTTCTTGGGACTGCAGCTGTAAATAATTTAAGCTTCTGAAATTTAAATGGAATGAACCCATATTGCTAATTCCTTTGGCTACATGCCAAAGTTGAATTTAAATCCTCTCTAGTGAAAGATATCATCATCCTATACTTCAAATTGTTTCTACAAACCATTTTATAAATAAAATGTTTGACACCTAAAAAGACAAAAAGACATGGCAAAAACAGCAGAAGAAACAAGCAATATAAACAAACCCATAACAGAGTTGTCAAGCATAGATTTTAAAGTAACTATGCCTGTTGTGTTTAAGAAGAAAAAAAACAAGATTGATAATTTTGACAGAAAGCAAAATTTGGTAGCTATTTAAAATTTGGAAATACTAAAACTAAAAGTATACAACCAGATTTATGGATTCAGTACTGTTATGGTTCTTATTTGGAATGTTCCCCAAAGTCTCATATGTAGAAAGGTGGGGGTTTTAGGCAGTGATTGTATCATAAGGGCTCTGACCTCATTAGTGGATTAATTCATTATCCATCAATAGCTGAATGGGCTACTGGGAGGTGGGACATAGGGAAGAAGTAGGTCACAGGGCAGGGAGGGAGGGCATGCCCTGATTTATATTCTCCCCAGTCCTTTCCTCTCTTGCTATCTCTATTTCCCGAATGCGTCATTTGGACACTTTTTTGGAGAAGCATCTATTCAAATGTTTTGCCCATTTCTTAATTGGATTATTGTCTTTCATTGTTGAATTGTAAATGTTCTTCACATAGTCTGGCTACACCTTTATCAGGTGAAAATATTTGCAAATGTTTCTTTTCATTATGGAAATTTCTTTTCACTTTCTTGATAGTGTCTCTTGAAGTTCAAGGGTTTTTAATTTTTTCTTTGTTGTTGTTTTTCTTTTAGTTGTCAATGGACCTTTACTTTTTTATATGTGGTACTGAGAATCGAACCCAGTGCTTCACATATGCTAGGCAAGCTCTCTACCACTGAGCCACAACTCCAACCCCGGTTTTAAATTTTTATTAAATTCAATCTGTTTCTTTGTTTGCCTGTACCTTATCATACCTAAGAAATCATTGCCTAATCCAATTTCACAAAGATTTAAACCTATTTTTTTCTAAGAGTTTTATATTTTTAGCTTACATATTTATGTTTTTGATACATATTGAACTTATTTTTTTGTATATAGTACACATGTCAATATTCAGTTGTTCAAGCACCATTCGTTGGAAAACTATTCTTTCTCCATTGAATTGTATTAACACTCTTGTCAAAAATCACTTGAAGGGCTGGGGTTGTCTCAGAGGAAGAGCACTCACCTAGCATGTGTGAGGCACTGGGTTTGATCCTCAGCACCACATAAAAATAAAATAAAGGTATTGTGTCCACCTACAACTGAAAAATAAATGTTTTTAAAAATCAATTGAACATAAATTCATGTATTTATTTCTGGACTTAATTCTGTTCCCTGATCTATATATCTATCCTTATACCATATAATATTGATTACTGCAGCTTTGCATTGTTTTGAAATTAGGTTTTGGTTTTTTTGGAGCCGGGGATTGAACTCAGGGGCACTCGACCACTGGGCCACATCCCCAGCCCCTTTTTGTATTTTATTTAGATACAGGGTCTCACCGAGTTGCTAAGTGCCTCACCATTGCTGAGGCTGTCTTTGAACTCCCCATCCTCCTGCCTCAGCCTCCTAAGTGCTGGGATTACAGGCATAAGTTACTGCCCTGGCTTGTTTTGAAATTAGGAAGTGTGAATTTTCTTTGTTCTTCTTCAATATTGTTTTAGCTATTCCAGATTCCTTGCACTTCTTTGTGAATTTTAAGATCAGTTTGTCAAAATCAACAACAATGCTGAAATTTTGATAAGGATTTCACAGCAGCTCTAGATCAATTGGAGGAATAGCCACCTTAACAACAATTAAGTATTGGGCTAGGGATGTAACTCTGGTAGAATGCTTACCTAGCAGGTGTGAGGCCCTAGATTCAATCACTAGCACCATCAGAATAAATAAATAAATCTTCTAATCCATAAACCTGAGATATCTTGTCATTTATTTAGTCTTTCCTTAATTTATTACAATGATATTTTGCAGTTGGAAGGGTACAAGTCTAGCATTCCCTTTGTGAAATTTATTCGTTAACTACTTTGTACTTTTTTATCCTCTTTTAGATAAAATCATCCTATTAAATTATTTTAGATTGTCAATCATTAGTGTATAGAAACAATTAAATTTTGTGTATTTCTCTTATATCCTATAAATTTAAAAACTGCTTTATTAGCTCTTCCAATATTTAGTAGATTCCTTTGGATTTCTATATTTGTGATCATGCTCTCTACACACAATCATGCTCCCTACCAAAAAAATTCTTTTAATTCTTTTATTCCCAGTCTGGATGCTAGATTTCTTTTTTTTTTTTTTTTTTAAATATTTGTTTATTTATTTGTTTTAGTTGTACACAATGCTTTCATTCTTATGTGGTGCTGAGGATCAAACCTGGGCCACAATCCACAATCCCACCCCCTGGGTGCTAGATTTCTTTTCCTTGCCTAATTGCTCTGACTAGAACTGGCAATATTGAATAAAAGCAGTAAAAGTGGGTATCTTTGTTTTAACCTAGACCTTGGGGCTAAAATTCAATCTTTCAGTATTATGTATAATGTTAGCAATGGGATTTTTATAGATGTTCTTAATCAGGTTAAGGAAATTCTCTTTTATTCCTAGTTGACTGTTTTATTGTGAAAGGGTGTTTGATTTTGTCAAATGCTTTTCCTGCATCTATTGAAATAATCATATGATTTTTTTTACTATATTTCATTAATATGGTACATTATGTTGTTTGATTTTTATATGTTGAACCAACCTAGCATTTCTAAGATATGTCAGTAATAATATATAACCCTTTATGTGTGTTACTAGATTTGGTTTACTTGTATTTTGTTGAGAATGACTGCATTTAAGCTTATAAAAATATACTGAATTAGTAATCAGTAAACTTCCCTCAAAAAAAAGCCTTTGGATATTGAGGAGTATACTGTTTAGTTTGCACATATTTGTGAGTTTTGCAAATGTCTTTTTGTTATTTATTTATAATTGTATTCTATTGTGGTCACAGAACAACATGCTTTTTATTATTTCAATCCTTTTAAATTCATTGATACCAGGGTTTTGTTTTTTGGTTTTTGGTACTGAGATTGAACCCAAGGATACTCAACCACTGAGCCACATCCCCAGGCCTTTTTTATATTTTATTTAGAAACAGGGTCTTGCTGAGTTGCTAAATGCTTCGTTAAGTTGCTGAGGCTGGCTGAATTGATTTTTGTCTTTGAATTTGTAGATGCCATATAGTCTAATCATCATATTTTAAAAATCTGCCAATGCCTGCCTTTAATTGGAGCATTTGATCCATTTGTACACTTACTGATAACGTAAAAATTAGTTATTTGTTTTCTATATACAAATGTTATGGCTTTTTTGTTCCTGTATTCCTCTGTCATGGCCTTCTTTTTTTGCTAGATAAATATTTTCTAGGAGACTAGCATAGCAACTTAATTTCCTGCTCTTTCTTCTGCCTTTTGTTGTTGTTGTTCTCTGGTTGTCCTAAAGATTACAATTAATACCTTAATTTATCACAATATAATTCAGATTAATATCACCTTAATTTCAATAGCATATGAAAACTTCATTCATATATAACTCTACCATTTGTGGACTATTATGATACAAATAACATCTTTAACATTTTCACCATAAATACAAGTATATAATTATTACTTTATGTGTTTGAAATTATTACATCTGTGTTTGAAATATGATAGAAAAAATAATTTACAACATAAGCTACATTTATATGTGTATACTTACCTACATTGTCACTTTTACTGATGCTGTGTAATTCACTTGAGTTGAGTTCCTATCTAGTGTCATTTCATTTCAGGCTGAAGGACTCCCTTTAGTATCTGTTATAGGAAAAGTCTATAAGCATCAGATTCTCAAAGTTCTCATTTATCTGATAATTTCTTCATTTCACATTAATTTTTGAAGTCCAGTTTTGCTAGATATAGAATTCCTGTATAATAGTCTTCTGTTAGGCACTTTTAAACACATCGTCCCTTCTGGTATACACTATCTCTAATGAGGAGTCAACTGTTGATCTTACTGAAAAATCCCTTGTAGAAAATGAGTCACTTCTCTTTGATTGCTTTCCAGATTTTCTTTGGATTCTCCATGGTGTCCCACAAATCTCTGAGTATCTGTTCATTTGTCATCATTCATTTTTTATCATTTCTTTTTTGAATGATCTGAACTCTCCTATCTCCAAGTTTGTTCCCTCTGCCTTCCATTTACTCAAGTTTGCTGCTGAGTCCTCTAGTGAATTTTTCATTTCAATTTTTGAAATTTTCCATTCAATAATTTCTACTTAGCTCTTTTTTAATAACTTCTATCTCTTTTTTGCTATAATCTTCTTGGTAAGACATTATCCTCAGATATTCTTTTAATTCCTTGAACATACTTAAAATGATTGATTCAAGTTATTTTCACTGAAAGTCCAAACTCTGGGCTTCCTAAAGAAATAGCATCTATTGGCTGCATTCTTTTTTTTTTTTTTTTTTTTCCTTGAGTATCTGGCTTTCTTATTTCTTTACACATCTCACGAATTTCTGTTGAAAACTGGATATGTGGAGTAATAAGGAATTGTGAAATAGAGATTCTCCCTCCTCCCTATAGTTTGTGGTTGTTGGTGTTCACTGTTGTTGATTTTGGTGGTGGTGATGGTGGTGGTGGTTTAGTGACTTTTTTTAAACTCATTTTGTGAAGTTTGTATTTGTTTTCTGTGTTGCCACTGAAATCTCTATGCAGATAACTTAGTGGTCAGGTAATGGTTAGATAGAGGTTTCCTTAGATACCTGGAATCAATACAATTTCTAGTTTGTGTGTTTGGACATGATTTTAATACTCAACCCAGACAGTTTACAACTTTGCCTTAGCTTTCACTTCCTGATTGTGCCGAGCTCAAGATTAAGCAGAAGTAAAAGCTTAGAGCCAAAGGTGAGGTTTCTAGACCTTTCCTGAGTATATGAGCTTGCCATGCACACAATCCCACAAACACATGTGATCTTGTTAGATCCAAGGTATATGTGAGAGCTTTTCAGAGCCCCAATGGACATGTAATTCCCCAGGTTTTCCTTTTAAGCCTTTGATTAGCCTATTATTTGCCACGACTGTTACTCACTTCTTCAGGAAGCTGAAATTTCAACATTTGTTTCTTTTGGGAGGGATGGGGTGCAATAGTAGAGACTAAACCCAGAAGTGCTCTGCCACTGAGCTATATCCCTGGTGCTTTTTCATTTTTTATTTTGAGACAGGATTTCCCTAAGTTGCCAAGGCTAGTCTTGAACTTACAATCCTCCTGCCTCAGCCTCCTGAGTAGCTGGGATTACGAGCACATGCCACCACATCCAGCTACTTCTCATTGTTTTTGACAAATATTGCCAAGTTTTGAAAAGGCTGTTCACATTAGGTGATGTCTGAATCAGGTCAAATAAAGACAGCCCTGTAAATGGGGCATTCCATGAAACCACGAGACCAGTCAAATAATGAGATGTCTCTGAGTGAGAATTTGAAGGAACTCCAATTTCATTCTGTCCTCTCCAGTGGCTCTAAGGCTGCTGGTTTTCATTGTGATTTACAGGCTGTTGATTTTCAGGACTATCATGGAGTTGGAGAGGGCGAGATCGGGCTAGGACAAACTTAAACACCAGGAAGCTCTCTGTTCTTACTAAAATTCAGCCATTTTTCTTGAATAAATGTTCTCTGGACTGCTTCAATATCTGGCATCCAAGAGACTCAATGAACCAAAGTAAAATACACACACACACACACACACACACACACACACACACACACACATACACACACCAGTGTACATCACAGTCAAGTTGCTGAAAACCACTGGTAAAAGGAAAATCTTTGAAACATTCTGAGAAAAGAGATACATTACAGATAGGAGAGTACTAATTAAAAACATCAGTGATTTCTTACCAGAAACAATGGAGTATCATCTTTAAAGCACTGAGAGAAAAAGCTATAACCTAGATTTCTATATCCAGTAAAAAATATCCTTTACAAGTGAAGGTGAAATAAAGACAGGTTCAGACAAAATAAAGCTGAAGAAAATTCATTGCAGTAGAACTTCAATATATGTGAGTAACATAAATGACCTCTTCTAATTTACTAATTCATTAAAAGATAATGGATTATTTAAAGGAAAAGTAATTACAATGTATTATGTGATTCATAGGTCTCTGAGCTCCCCTCTCTATGGCTTTCTTTTAATCCAGCATGGCATGATAAACTGACTTACATTCCCAGGTGAGATCGCAGCAGAGAACAGAGACACTAGGCCTGCATTTGAGCCAACACAAACTCAAGACAAATTCATGGGGAGCAGATGTACTCTCTGTTACCCACACATGCCATGAACTTCTCAGGCCTTTGCTCTCCTTACGCTCCTCCTCTTTCATTGAGAATAGTTTCCTTATCCTTCTCTGCCTATCCAAAATCTGACTTTCTTTCAGAGTCAATTTAATCCTTCTTCCTTCATGAAGCTGCCCTAGACTTACCCAAGGACACCCACCCAGCTGTCAATGGCAGCGCCAGAATTAGAATTTGGTCCTCTTGACAGTGTTCAGTGTTCTTTGTACTGTATCGATGATTCTCAAAGTTCTTCAGGTGGTCGGTTTCATAAAAGAATTGGAATTTTTGCAAAATATTAGGAAATATTGATACACTTACATTTTTAGAAGTTAATACGTTATATATGCTTAGCTACTAAACACTAAATTGCTGATTACAATAGATTCTTATACAGAAACAGATATCAAAGCTTTAGAGTATACTGAAACTAAAAATATGTATAATAATAGGAAAATTATTTTCTTAAATCAATAAAAGACACTTAAAATTTTTTAAATACTTTAGTGGCAAAACAACTTGATCCTGCCAAAAGAATATCAGGGGTTCTGCAGAATGCTCAAATATCATTGTACCACATGCCATCCTGAAATACTAATTTACCCATGAAAATGCCAGGGCAACAATTTACCAAGGCTGAACCCCATCCTGACTTCAATATTTGCAAAAAAAAAAAAAAAAAAGAATTTTCCCAGTATTATATTGCTCTGGAATAGAGTAGAGTCTTTCTCATTGGCCAGTGTTTTACTTTAAAATAAAGATGCCTGGATTCATGGCCCACGATACAGCTCGTAGTATAAATGCAACTAATCACTCAAATAGACTTTCCAGGCTCAGGCCACTCCTATGATAGAGTCTCTTAACATGCACCCTCGTGTTAAACTGTGGAACTGGCTATGGAGAAAAGCAGCCATCCATCTTCTTAATGTGGCAGTAATGAAGGACCCTAGTGCTGAAATTTGGTTCTATGTAGAGCAACCATGGATTTCCAGGGGTATGTGAAGTACTCCCTTACTTCACAGTGCTTGGTACCAAGAGAGGGGCCAAAATGTTTGCTACTCATTCCTTTAAAAAGTCCACCTTTAGCCGGGCACAGTGGCGCATGCCTGTAATCCCAGCACTTTGGGAGGCTGAGGCAGGAGGATCGCGAGTTCAAAGCCAGCCTCAGCAATGGCGAGGCACTTAGCAACTCAGTGAGACCCTGTCTCTAAATAAAATACAAAAAAGGGCTGGGGATGTGACCCAGTGGTCGAGTGCCCTTGAGTTCAATCCCCCGGTACCACACAAAAAAAAAAAAAAAAGTCCACCTTTGGGGGCTGGAGTTGTGGCTCAATGGTACAGTGCTTACCTGGCATGTGTGAGGCACAGGGTTCGATTCTAAGCACTGCAGATAAATAAATAAATGGCCATTGACAACTAAAAATAATATATGTATATATTAAAAAAAGAAAAGCCCACCTATCTCACCAGATGCTTGATGAATCACACACCACACCACTGAGAAACACAGTATGGCTTAATCCACAATCAACTCCAAGGAAAAGCAACTCCTGAGAGGAGATAAGGACACAGGGGCCAGAGTGGTCCTCTGAGTTAAGTTAGGCCCCTGGGGATGAGCTGCTACTTCAGAGTTCCAACAGTAGTTGGAGTATTTAGTGCAGCTGGTCTTAGTCACCACTAAGGGCAGAACAAGAGGAAATGAGTCTAAATTTCATCAAAAGAAATCGTGGTTAGACAAAAAGAGTAATCTGTAGAAGACTTTTAACAGGATAAATACCCATGTGTTTACCAAGCATTTTTTAAATTAGTCAACTCTCCTCACCAGAAGATGTGACTAATTAAAAATCTTATCACTATATTCAGAAATGGTGGTATTGATATCACCATTTAATATATACTTTAATAAATGATCATATATAGAATATTCTCTATCTCATAAATTGTTGAAATTGAATTTCAAGAATATATGCAAGCATGTGTTCAAGAACATATTGCTTTAGCTTCAAGAATATATTACCAGGCTAGAGTTGTAGCTCAGTGATAGAGCACTTGCCTATAGCATGTGTGAGGCACTGGGTTGGATCCTCAGTACCTGTTATGGTTTGGATGTGAGGTGTCCCCCAAAAGCTCACATGCAAGACAATGCAAGAACATTCAGAGGAGAAATGAGTGGGTTATAGCCTTAACCTAATCAATGAATTAATCCCTGATAGGATTAACTGGGCATTAACTGGAGGCAGGTAGGGTGTGGCTGGAGGAAGTGGTTCATTGGGGGTGTGGCTTTGGGGTATGTGTTTGTGTCTGGCAGGTAGAAGCCTCTCTCTCTGCTGCCTGATCATCTTGTGAGCTGCTTCCCTTTGCCCACTCTTCCGCCAAGATGTCCTGCCTCACCTCTAGCCCTGAGAAATGGAGCCAGCCACTTATGAACTGAGACCTATGAAACTGGGACCCCCAAAACAAACCTTTCCTCCTCTACAGTTGTTCTGGTTGTGTCTTTCAGTCACAGCAGTGAAAAACCTGACTGAAACAGCACCACAAAAAGATAAATAAATAAAATAAGTATTGTGTCCATCTACAAATAAAAAAAAATTTTTTTTTAAGAATATATTTACGGGCTGGGTGCCATGGCACACTCCTGTAATCCCAGCACTTGGGAGGCTGAGGCAGGAGGATTGCAAGTTCAAAGCTAGCCTCAGCAATGGCAAGGCACTTAGCAACTTGGTGAGACCCTGTCTCTAAATAAAATACAAAATAAAAGGACTGGGGATGTGGCTTAGTGGTTGAGTGCCCCTGAGTTCAATCCCCAGTACCAAAAAAAAAAAAAAAAAAAGACTATATTATGGAGCGGGTGGGGGCAGTTATGGCTCAGTGGTAGAGGGCTTGCCTAGCATGCTTGAGGCACTGGGTTTGATCCCCTGCACCGCATTAAAAAATTAAAATAAAATAAATTTAAAAAAAAAAGATATATTACTGGGGCTGGGAAACTGATATAAAAGTCTTATTCAACCCAGACATGGTTCATCAGACACTTCTATACAATGTAAGAATTCAGAAATTTAATTTTAAGTGACTACTACTGAAATAAACTTTGTAAGGCAAACAATTAACATTAAGATAAACAAACCGAAGGTAATTTTTTAAGTGTATTTATTCAAAACCTGGGGCGGGGGAAGCCACATAATTCACTATATGTTAAGCCTAAACTTAGAAAGGCTTTTTACTGTCATCTAACATTATGTGGTTTTGTAAAACAGTCAAATTCCCAATCAGTAATAAGGAATTTTCTAATTCAAAAGTTCATATGGTTCTTTGGTTAAAAATAGTAGAAAATCTCAACCCCTTAAATAGAGAATAATTTCTTGTGATCTCTTTAATTTACTGCACTTCCTTCGATCACATAATCCTGAATACCTATTTTACACCCATTATCCATAAAGCTTTTTGAGAATCAAACTGAAAATTCAAAGATGGGGAAAACCCCTTCTTAACATTTCAGTATATTTTGAAAATCACACTATACATTTTAGACAGGATAATGTAATTAAACTAGTTTGTATTTTCTTCCTTCCCATAATTAGTAGGCAAATTTCCTGAAATTCCTGAGACCTATAAAAAAATGCATTTTAAGAGCCAAAGACACATTTTTTAAGAACACATTTTAGAACTATGACACTAGTTGCCACGGATTCAATGATGTGTACATGCACATGAATACACAAGACAATTATGCTCTGGCCCACACTCCCAACCCCTGCCTCCCCCACCTTCCACCCGCCACCCCACCCCAACCAGGCCCCTGGGGATGTCTGAGCTCCAGTCTGGGAAAGGAACGCGCGCCTCCTCCACATCCTCTCCCAGGGTCTCTCCCCTGGCCAGAGTTCGTGGGGAGAAATGCTGACTCACAGCCACAGCCAGTTAGAGGCTCTCACTTCCCCAGCCCTGCTGAGTGAGCAAGCCACCCCAGTGAGTGTGGAGAAATTGTCGTTACCCTCTCCAGAGGACTGTGGGAAGGAACACCCCCAACTCTGCAGTGCCTGGCTGGCTGTAGGAGCTGCAAGGAAAACTTCAGACACAAGGGACCCAAGTGTTCACAGCTGCCACCAAGGACGATGGAAAAGAAAAAGAATGAAAGATCAAGATGTCAGAGGAAGCAATGAGTGGGAGTAAAAGTGCATAAGTGAGCTGGTCAAGGGTGGACTGTCCACCCTTGTCTGGGATTGGGATGTTTCCCCTCCTCTTCCCCAACTGAGGCCTCTCTGCAGGATGCTTTCCTGTCCCTGGAGGCAGCCAACCAGGCAGTGTCTCCCTGCATTCAGTTGGTAAAAATCTTTGGCCAGATGCCTACAAAACTGTGTGATTTTTAATTGCTCACTAGATTGCAAAAGCTTTTCCCTTTTTCATTCCACAAACATGTCATGGAAGCGACTTGTCTGAAGACATAAGCATTCTCTTGTCAACCAGACCCAAAGGTAAGCCACTGCTCTGCCCTGGATTAGAATCTGTAATTCTGTGTGCCTTAGGACCCTGACAACTACACTTCACATCTCAGAAATTCAGTGTTAACGATGAAAAAAAAAAAAAAAAAAAACTCCTTTTTATTCCCAAAAGCACTTACATGATTCTAGCCATAAGTTCTCACACACACACAAAACTAATCCATGATAGGAAAAAAAAAAAATCAGAACAGTTGCCTTGGAGTTGTAAGGGTGAGGGATCACTGGGATGGAGAATGAAGGGAACCTTCTGGAATGATGGTAATGTTCTATATCTTAATAGTGATATGAGTTATACTGTTGTATGCATTTATTAAAATTCTTCCTGTGGTTCATTTAAGATTTATGCTTTTCATTGTATGTAGATTTTACCTCAAAGGGAATAAGATCATAGAAAATACTGGAGTTAAAGACACACATGCTGAAGTAATTTGTGGTAGTGTTTTGATGTCTGCAACTTACTTTGAAATATATCAAAAATAAAATTGATTGATGAATGGATAGAGGGATAGGTAGCTGGATGCCTACATGTGATAGAGCAAGAATAGTAAAATGTTAATTATGGATTCCAAATGGAGGTACAAATGGGTTGTTCATTGTAAAATCCTTTCAACTCTTGTGTAAGTTTCAAATTTTTATATTAAAATGTTG
This sequence comes from Tamias sibiricus, assembly GCA_025594165.1. Lineage (NCBI taxonomy): Eukaryota > Metazoa > Chordata > Mammalia > Rodentia > Sciuridae > Tamias > Tamias sibiricus. Next base: position 58,274,120 of record CM046663.1, on the reverse strand, counting down.
GTTAAAAGTGTTTGAGAATTGTTACTGAGTGTGAGATTTCATATGAAGATAGCTGTTATAGCTGATTCTTATATCTACACAATATACACATTTAATACCACCTATTTGTATATCTGTCACAAATACACACACCCATATATAATCCATGTTTTATACTAAAATAATAGAGTGAATTAAACTGAGCATCAAATAGATTTTGTTTTACCACATACTCAAGCAGACTTCTGTCAACATGAGATGAGAATTTTTTATCTGTTGATTCATAGTTTTATATGCAAAATGCATTGTAGACATTTTGGGGAGCCACTATATATATTATATGCAAAATGATAGAAACAGCCACCCTACATGTCCCCTTGTATCTATCCATGTGTGACATTTCCATATTACTAACTCCTCCAGATTAGATTACAAGCAGTGGACAATTATAAAACTGACTTAAAGTAACAAATGGGTAGGTACATGAGAGAGACATTGAGCTCTTACTGAATATTTAAAACCCTGTCTTTATTTATGACTGACTTCTCTCCTAAAGAATTTGAGGTGCTTCTAATAAAGACACATGCAACAATTGATAACATATAATAGTAGAGCATCAGGACCAGGGAAAATACAATTGAGTGGTAATTTTAGAACAAGAAAAAGAAAAACACAAAAATACATAACATAGGAGTCAAGGACAATAGCTATAGTTGAGTTTTTTGTTTATCTCTGAGACACAAAATAAAAATTAATAGTGATTGTGGAACCCTCTTTTTTCAGCCCCAAGCCTCTTTTCAGTTTAACTGCTTCTTTTTGCTTCTGTAAAATGCTTGGCTTAAGCCAAACTTCTGTGACCCCATTTTGTTATCAGCTGCCCCAAACTGTTGCAAGTCTCCTGTCACAAGGCAGGAATAAGCCCGGATATGATAAGCCAGCCTGGGCACAATAAACTAGGGCAATGGAAGGGCCCTGGGCCCTGGACCCTGCAGGGCCCTGTAGTGAACAGTCAGCACATTCCATAGCTCTGGAGATGGCACCCACCAATGAAAATCTCCTTAGTCACACATGGGCTCCCCTGGCCAATCAGGCGAGCCCCCTCCCTCTCCTTGCTTCTACCCCTATAAAAACTCAGTCTTTCCTCAGTTCCGGGCTCTCAGTGTGATCCACTGTGTTGGTGAGGCCTGAGAGTCCGAGTTTAAGCCCGAATAAAGGCTCTTTGTTCTTGCATGCACTTCAGATTCCTTGGTGGTTTTGGGGGATCCGTTCTCTGGGCACAACAGTTATATTGAATTCCCTAATTGAATGTTAAATACAACGTCCTAAAGCAATTTTATCATGTAAAATTCACTGAGTATTCAGTGATATCACTGACAGTCCTCTCTCAACACTATCCTACAGAAACAGAATGCAGTAAAAGATATTCTACACCAATTTCTTGTTAAATTCTTTTTAAAAAATATTTTTTAGTTGTAGATGGACACAATACATTTATTTTTTATTTATTTTTATATGGTGCTGAGGATCGAACCCAGTGCCTCACATGTGCTAGGCAGGCACTCTTCCACTAAGATACACCCCCAGAATTCAATATAAAATTCAATTTTATATTGAATTATTCAATATAAAGGCATAAAAATGGTTATTCCAAAGAGAAGAACTAGTAAAGAAAATTTTGGGTGATAAAACTATAAATTAGCTTCAAGGATAGTTAGAGTAGATAGAAGTAAATAAATGTAAATAAAATAAGGTTTTATCTCACAGTCTATTCCCTATAAATGATAAAAATCAGAGCTCTTTTTTTTTAATACCAGAATATAATGATGCCCTTTCTCTGAACACTATATCTAATTCCCCCACCTGCTCCTCTCCCCATACCCTGGCCAGTCTTGAAGGAGAGGGGTGTTCTGGCTGCCTGTGTGTCCTACTTTGGGACATAGGGAAGTACTTACTGGTCTAAGGCCTCAAGAAGCGTATAGTTTAACACAGAAGTTTCCAACCTTGGCATCACAGACATGATGGACCAGATAATTCTTTGTGGAAGAATTTGTCTTTGTGTTGTATGATATTTGCCAAATCCCTGGCCTCCACCCACCAAACGTCATAGCACCCTTCCCTCAGTTGTGACAACCAAAAATGTCTCCAGATATTATCAAATGTTCTTTGGGAGAGAAGCAAAATCACCCCCAATTCAAAACCACAGGTTTGAAACAGTGAGCACATCTCGCTGTAGAAATTCAACCAGCATCCTGTGCCACCACAAATACTCAATTACTTATATTTACTTCTAGTTTTGGAAAAGTCATTTTTAAAAAACCCTGAAGTGATTTTCATTTTAGTCTCATAATTCTTGAAAACAGGCTTTGGAAGGCCAGAGTAAAATTGTTCACAACGTACATTCGAGTGTGTTATGTGTAAGGGAGATTTCATCATCATTGTTATTATTTTACAAAGAACATAGAGCCCTTTAGTCTAAGCCAAAGGAAGAACATTGAGATCCTCATAATAATTTTCAGTAAATTTCGCATTCTCTATAGATCTAATTTATTTAGATCACAAAAGTTTAAATGGTTAATAAAATTATTGAGATTTTAAACGTTAAAAAATAAATAAATAAATAAAACCTGAGGCAGGGAGAAGCCACGACTAGAGATAAAAAGGAGCCATCTTATTATAGCCTTTTGTCTTTGTGGTCCTCCCTGAGGCCTAAGGACATTTTGCCAGAGAGTTCTGTGAGACAACACCATTGTGGCCTTTTCATATACTGTTTTCATACACTGTTTTTCTTGGATAATACTAAAATATGATCAGTGAATATAATTTCAGGAGCAGCTTAGACTTCAAGAATGGAAATTGTTGTTTTGGCTTGATACAAGCATAGAACTTGTAGCATCTAGAGGAAAAGATGAATTCTAAACCATCTTCCATAAGTATCACTTCTCTCAGCCAAGCTTTGATGAAGGTGATGAAGTGCAGACAATTTGAGGCGGCCTGGAATGCCCGTGCTCTGAGCTGATCCATATGCTTCCAAAGCCTCACAAGCAGATGGTGAGGTATTGATCTTTTTTGAAAACTGGGAAGATTGCACTAGATTCATCCAGATGGGCTCAGACCCATGAGGTTAATCAAGGTCAGCAGCCTCGGGAAGATCAGAGCTGACCAGGTAGGATGGGCCTTAAACTGTTTGGACAGCAAAAGGTCATCCTTGAACTTTATTAAATATAAGCCTCTTCATCAAAGTGTGGAGGTTTATTATGCCAGACTCTTAACTGGAGCCAACTGCTCAAGAACTAGAGTTGGGAAAAGCAAACTTTCCAGATGATTAAGTGGCCATTCAGAGACTCCAAGGACAATTTTCGGATTTATTCATTGTTAGTTCTATTATAAAAAATACTTGTTGCAAGGAAAATATGGCAAAGTCTTTTTTTTTTTTTTTTTTTTTTTTTTGGTACAGGGGATTGAACTCAGGGGCACTCAACCACTGGGCCACATCCCCAGCCCTTTTTTTTTTTTTTTTTTTGTATTTTATTAGAAACAGGGTCTCACTGAGTTGCTAAGTGCCTCGCCATTGCTGAGGCTGGCTTTGAACTCGCGATCCTCCTGCCTCAGCCTCCCAAGTGCTGGGATTACAGGTGTGCGCCACCACGCCTGGCTGGCAAAGTCATTTTTAATAGAAGGTAACTAATAACCCAATATCCTAGAATAATCACAGTCAATTTTTTTGTACATCCTTCTAGACTTTTCTAAGCTTTTGAAAACAATTTTTCCTAAAAAAACAGTATTTTATTTATAAATAATATTTTGTATCCTTAAAATATTATAATATATGTTGATGTCAATATATCATACATCATCACTTTAATAACTATATAATATTTCAGTATATGGCCATGCCAACATAATTTATTTAATTGGTCCTCTACTACTGGGTGTTCAAAGGACTTCTGCATTTGGGTTGTAAAAAACACTGAAATGAAATTAATATTCTCATAAATAAATCCATATTTATTTGTCTAATCATCTCCATGGGATAAATTCCCAGTACAATTCTTCAAAATTTTTAAAGTTCTTTAAAATTAGCTATGTTCTACTCCCTAGAAGGAGTTTCTAGTGGTAAGACATTTATAATAAGATTAAGTTAAACAAATTTCCCAATGAGTTTTTTCAAGTTTTTTCTGAAGGATGCCCCTTTAAACCTAACAATGCTTTCTAGGGTTCTGAGTTTCTTCTAAACACCACACATCCTTTTTAAATGAGGAGTCTATGCCTGTAACTCTAGCTGATAGAGAGGCTGAGGAAGGAGGATCACAAGTTTGAAGTCAGCCTAGGCAGTTTAGTGAGAACCTGTCTAAATAAAAAGTAGAAGAAGGCTGGGGCTATAGCTCAGTGGTAGAGTACCTCTGAGTTCAATTATTCATACCAATAAATAAATTAATTAATTAGATAAAAAAAACTAGTCTAACAACCAGGCCCATGTTTACTCAAGTAAGATGCCCTCTTCTTGAGAGCAGTCCAGACCCTCAGACAACTGGAAACCACCGGGTAAACTGAAAAGGCCTTACCTCCACTCCCTTCTTTCAAATGTACAGTTATGTGTATAAGTGGGCCCAGGAGCCACTAGGCCTAAATTATAAATCAGAAGAAATGGCTACTTATAAAGCCAGCAGGGCTGGTGTTGGATTCACCCAGTATAGTCTACAACACTGGCCCATGTGATGCAGATACTGGTAAAGACATCCCAAAAGACATCTTATACTTAGAGCAACATTAAAATAGATTTCTAAATTAATTGGGCAAGTTATTATAATCTATCCTAAGAAGAATGATCCATGGGGAAGTAATACTTGCAATCTTCAACAGATAAGACCTTAGCATCCAGAGAAGTATCATCCATTGCATGCTCAAAATACACAAAGATGAGAAGTTTTTCAAATGGTAGCCAGATATGCAAACAGATACCTTGAAGGGAAGAATGGAAATATATGATATGTTGATTTTTCCTCCAAAGGAGAATCAGGAGAAAACTGGTTTTTGTATGAGCCCAAATACAGAGATGATTTTCCCATTGCTGCCTAAGAAAAGAATGACAGCAAATACTTTTTTTCAAAACTCTTGTTATGAATTGAAATATATCCCCCCAAAATCCATATGTTGAAGTCTTAACAACCAGTACCTCAGAATGTGACCTTATTTGGAAATCAGGTCATTGAAGATGCAATTAGTTAAGATAGGATGATGTCATGCTAGTGTAAGGTAGGCCCCTAATCCAGCAGAATGAGTGTACTTATAAAAAGGAAGAATTTGAACACAGAGACAGACACACATAAAAGGAAGGTGATGGGAAGAGGCACAGGCAGAAGATGCTATCTACAACCCAAGGAGAGGGGTATGCACCAGATCCTTCCCTCACCTTGGTTCCTCCAAAGCTGATTTCAGACACTTAGCCTCCAGAACAGTGAGACAACAAGGTCCTGTTGCTCCAAATCTCCCAGTTTGGTACATTGTGATAGCCCTAGCAAACTAATAAACCTCTCTAGCCTCCTAACATTAGAAAGAAGGATGATATAAACAATAATAATAATAATAATAATAAAAAATGATGATAATGATGATGATGATTCACTTTCCAAAATCCTGGTCTCTTTGGAGGTAGAAAACATTAAATCACTAAAATCAAGTCATAGGATCAGATATTAATTTATGGCCCAGAAGAAAACTATCTCCAACAATGGGAAGTGAAATAACTTAGCTAAGAGGTGAAAGAGCAGGGGTTTAAGCTAGGCCTGTTCAGTTACTCCACCATATCTTAGTAGGACCTTCATCTCCCTCTGCCCCATCTCCTTTTTACAGGTCTTCTGCTCTCAAACACATAAGACCCACATGCTGCCCTTAAGCCACAGTCCCAACTCCACGAGCCTATCCAAGCCAGCCCTCTCCCGGAAAACCACAAGTTTCAAAATGCACTCAATCTTGACTCCCACATCCCACCACCTTTTTCCACAAACAAAAGTTCTGGGCCTTCAGAATTAGATCTCTGCTAGATCCGTAGAAGACAGCAATTTATACAAAAGTGTACAAAACATACACAAATGCCTGAGGAGCTTGTAAACCAAAGGATCCTCATTTGGCAGAACGTATGGGGCAGGTGCATTTGTGGTGTTACTTGGTGGTGCTGGGAACTTTCCCTCATCTTCATTCATGGTCAGGAGTCTAATTCATAGTCACAGATCTAGGTCCCTGACCTAAATGCATGTGTCCTGGGATGTCTGCAGCTCAGGGTACTTGGTACCTCCTGAGAACCACGTCCCTAACCCAGGTTGGAGGGTGAGGGTGATGAGAGACAACACAGAGAAGAGTGATGAGACAGCACATTTAAAAGAATTCAAGGGTTGGGGATATATAGCTCAGAAGTAAAGTGCTTGCCTTCCATGCATGAGACGCTGGACTTGATCCCCAGCACCACAAAAATAAATGAAATAAAAAATAATCCAGGGTTAAACTTAGCCTGCCACAGCATTTTTCCTAATACAGAAATAAAAACTTTAGCAAGAGCTTTGTTTCTCATGTGCTTTTAGCTATCATAATAGCAACTTTATTGAGCATTTTCAATATCAGCACTTTTTAAATATGAACTCGTTTCATCTCTTCAATAACCCTAAAAAGTGGGTGTTGTTATTCGCCTTTATAAATGAAAAAAACAGAGGCACGAAATGGCTACATAATTTGCCTCATATGAAGTAAAGCCACTGTCTAAACTTAGGCAGGCAACTCCATGGGCTCCTGCTATAACCACTGCACCAGGCAGAGAAGCTTCATATGTGGCATGGGTATCATTATTTCAGGAAAAAATATATGGTAGTAAATGGAAGCATCTGATAGTGCATTTGAGATACAGAAAATGTTTCCACTTAGATGCCTAAACCAGACCTCAGTAGCTGACCTGCCAGCCCCACCATAGATTCCTGGTATGCAAGGCCTGCTTAAATGATCACTGCCTATGAAAGTTGATTTAAAGAAGTACACAAACCTAAAAATATGACTTGGGTCTGGAAATTCAGTCTATTTCTTGTGAGTCTGATTACAACTAGGCCCTTTCACTCTGTAGTCCTCCTTCAGTATTCATGGAAGACGGTTCCAGAATCCACCCCCAACACCCCATCCACCCCCATACACAGAAACCATAATCTGTAAATGCTCAAGTATCTTATATAAAATGGTGTGGTGGGCTAGGGATATTGCTCAGTGGTAGAGTGCTTGCCTAGCATGTGTGAGGCCCTGCGTTCGATCCCTAGTACTGCAAATAATAACAATAATAATATAAAACGGTGTAGTATTTGCATAGAGTCTATGCACATCTTCTCTCATTCTTTAAACCATCTCTAGACTATAATACATAATTCACCATAAATGCCATGTAATAATTGTTATGCTGTATTTTTTAGAGAATAGTGACAAGAAAAAAGTCTGTGCATATTCAATAAAGATGCATTTTTTTCCTGAATATTTTAGATCCACAGTTGGTCTACTCTATGGTTGTGAAACCCAGCAGACTGAGAGGGATGACTGACTGTTTCACTACAGATGGCTGGGCTGAACTACCAGCAGTGGCACACCTTAGTCATGGAATCAGGAGGCCTCCTCCCTGCCCAGCTAGAGAGCATGCCACGGAGGAAGTCCCAACTTACCTAAAGTATCACACTGAGGGAACTGAATTCCAAACAGAAAAGAAAAATAATTTTTTTTTCCTCTCAAAATCTTCTTTCCTTCCAGAATTTAAAAGGCCTGGTACAAGAAAGTTAAAATAATAAAATTAAATGTGTGAAATTCTGTGTGAAATCCCTCCAATAGTTGTTTGTTTGTTTGTTTGTTTGTTAATTTAAACAAGTTTTTATTCAAATTATTTACTTATTTAATTACTCTTGCAGTGTTAGGTTGAAACCAGGGCCTGTGCAACATCTCCAGTTCCTAAATTTTTACATTTTTTAAATTCTCAGTCTACCTGTGTCTTTCACTTCAATAAGGTAGAAGCAAGATATGTCAGTGCCTGACTATTTAAAAAAAAAAAAAAAAAAAAAAAACAGTGGCGGAACCTAAAGCTGACTCTAGCAGAATAGCCATGACTTCAGAGCACAGATCTGAGCTGTGGTGGTTTCAGTTTTAAACATCGTAAAGGCCATCTATGCTAAGCCCCAGGCCAACATCATCATAAATGGAGAAAAATTGAAAGCATTCCCTCTAAAAACTGGAACAAGACAGGGATGCCCTCTCTCTCACCACTCCTATTTAACATAGTTCTTGAAGCCCTAGCCAGAGCAATTAGACAGACGAAAGAAATTAAAGGGATACGGATAGGAAAAGAAGAATTCAAATTATCACTATCTGCAGACGATGTGATTCTATACATAGAAGATTCAAAAAATTCCACCAGAAATCTTCTAAATCTAATAAATATATTCAGCAACATAGCTGGATATAAAATCAATACCCATAAATCAAAGGCATTTCTGTACATCAGCGACAAATCCTCAGAAAGAGAAACTAGGAAATCCACCCCATTTACTCTAGCCTCAAAAAAAAATAAAATATTTGGGAATCAACTTAACAAAAGAAGTGAAAGACCTCTACAAGAAAACTACACCACACTAAAGAAAGAAATTAATGAAGACCTTAGAAGATGGATAGATCTACCTTGTTCATGGATAGATAGAACTAATATTGTCAAAATGACCATTCTCCCAAAAGCACTATACAGATTCAATGCAATACCAATCAAAATCCCAATATCATTCCTCATAGAAATAGAAAAAGCAATCATGAAATTCATCTGGAAAAATAAGAGACCCAGAATAGCCAAAGCGATTCTTAGCAAGAAGAATGAAGCTGGTGGCATTACTATTCCAGAACTTAAATTGTACTACAAAGCAATAGTAACAAAAACAGCATGGTATTGGCATCAAAATAGACCAGTTGACCAATGGTACAGAATAGAAGACTCAGAGATGGACCCACACACCTTCAGTTATCTTATATTAGACAAAGGTGCCAAAAATGTTCACTGGAGAAAAGACAGCCTCTTCAACAAATGGTGTTGGGAAAACTGGAAATCCTCATGTAATAAAATGAAATTAAAACTCTTTTTCTCACCATGCACAAAACTTAACTCAAAGTGGATCAAGGACCTAGGAATTAAACCAGAGACCTTGCACCTAATAGAAGAAAAAGTAGGCCCAAATCTCTATCACGTTAATTTAGGCTCCAACTTCCTCAATAAGACCCCTATAGCACAAGAACTCAAAACAAGAATCAATAAATTGGGATGGATTCAAACTAAAAAGCTTCTTCTCAGCAAAAGAAACAATCAGTGAGGTGAATAGAGTACCTACAGAATGGGAGCAAATCTTTACCACAAGCACATCAGGTAGAACACTAACCTCAAGGATTTATAAAGTTCTTAAAAGCATTTAACACCAAAAAAACAAATAACCCAATCAATAAATGGGCCAAGGAACTAAACAGACACTTCTCAGAAGATGATATACAAAGAATCAACAAATATATGAAAAATTGTTCAACATCTCTAGCAATTAGAGAAATGCAAATCAAAATAACTCTAAGATTTCATCTTACTCCAGTCAGAATGGCAGCTATCAAAAAAACAAACAACAACAAATGCTGGCAAGGATGTGGGGGAAAAGGCACACTCTTACATTGCTGGTGGAACTGCAAATTGGTAAAGCCAATCTGGAAAGTAGTATGGAGATTCCTAGGAAAACTGGGAATGGAACCACCATTTGACCCAGTTATCCCACTCCTTAGCCTATTCCCAAAGGACTTAAAAACAGATTACTACAAGGACACAGCCACACCAATGTTTACAGCAGCACAATTCACAATAGCTAGATTGTGGAACCAACCCCAATGCCCATCAGCTGACGAATGGATAGGGAAACTTTGGTATATATACACAATGGAACACTACTCAGCACTAAAAGAGAATAAAATCATGGCATTTGCCGGTAAATGGATGGAGTTGGAGAAAATAATGCTAAGTGAAGTTAGCCAATCCCAAAAAACCAAAGGTCGAATGATCTCTTTGATATGAAGATACTAACTTATAAAGGCAAGAGAGAGGGAATGAGAGGAATGAAAGAGCTTCAAATAGAACAAAGAGGGGGGAGGGAGGGGGGGGGACAAGGGGATAGGAATAATGGCAGACTGAGTTATCCATGATTACCCTAAATACATGTATGAAGACACAATTTTTGTAAAAATACTTTATATTAAACCAGCAACTTGAAAAGAAATTAATTAATCAATTAATTTTTTAAAAAACCGGGGCTGGGGTTGTGGCTCAGCGGCAGAGCGCTCGCCTCGCACGTGTACGGCCCGGGTTCGATCCTCAGCACCACGTAAACATAAATGCATTGTATTGTGTACAACTAAGTAAATAAATATTAAAAAAAAAAAAAAAAAAAAAAAACAGTGGTGGAACCTAAAGCTGACTCTAGCAGAATAGCCGTGACTTCAGAGCACAGATCTGAGCTGTGGTGGTTTCAGTTTTATTCCTCAACAAGCAGGGCAGCTCTAAGAATTTCTCACACACCTACATGCTTCACTTACAGAATGATCCTAGGGATAAAGGACAAAATAGAATACTGTGAAGCAAATGCCTGTGCCAGGGCAGGACCAGCTTGGGCTTTCAGAGAGAACCAGAGAGAGCTGTCTGAGTGTTCCTCAAAGTCTGATTTCCTATGTTCCAAATTGTCATCATCCTTGTTAGCAGCTCTTTCCACAGGCCACACTCTCCCAAAAAATTAGACATGACCACATATAGGTATTCACCAAGTGCCAAGCATTGTCCCTCTAACTTTACATCGTGTCTGTGACCCTCACAAACAACGTAAGGTTAGACCATAACACCCCTAACCGGAACCTCACACAGATAACGAATGACTAGACATGAGGAGCTGGGAGTCTAACTCTGCTGGTCACACTCCCAAGTCCACGCTCTCCTCTCTTACAACATGGCCACAGAATATATCTAAAACATCAACCTGCAACTCCAGCTCTCTGATCATACCTTGTTACCTGTACCTGTCCCCCCAAACTTTTTCCTCAGCCTCCATCAACTCTCCCACCTCTCACTCCCTACCTTCCTCCACTCCCACTTTATCCATCCTTGATGGTTCTTCCTTCCATACCTGTGGCCAGAGGAAATGCCAGGAAAATCCCTCATGAAACTGTTTCTTTTGGCTCAATCCCCATGCAAGGAACTCCATCCCTTTGATCACGGGACTACTGGTTAAATTAGTAAAATCCTCTAGGCCTGAATTTGTAAGCAATGTTATAAGAATGATGTAAGTGCTGGTTTGAACTTTTAATAAGTGTGTTAGATTGGCTGGAACCAAGTAGAGCAATAACAGTTGATGGCAGGTGGCACCTGATAAGAACCATGGCTGCTCCCAGCTAGCCTCATAAAAATAAGGTCCTGTGCTTCCCCTCCAGGCTGACTGACTGAGCAGAAACACACACACACTCCCTCTCTATCTGTGAGGTCACTGTTGGCATTCACTGAAAGACATGCTGCCTCCCCCCACCACTACCCATCACCTCCCATCTTAGAGATGGTGACTCAGCAGCCTGGGGATCCCACAGTGGCTGGAAAAAATTCTCATTTCCTTTACCTTCCATCAACATGCACCCACTACCACAGAGTGAATGTGAGGGTAGCATGTGTCTTCAGTAGGGCCCTCCTTCCATAGACCAAAGTTTGCAGAAGGAGTTAAGAAGTGAAATAAAGTGAACTCTTGTAGTTTAATGTAAAAGCACACGTACGCATGTTTTTGTCATTAAGCATGACAAAAGTGTAAAAGAATATGAGATCGACCTGCATATAACAAGTCCTAAAGCTTTGGTTATGAATTATACAGAGCCTAACCCGGTGAATCACTTCAATGACATTCCCATCAGCATCTCTACTCTCTTGCCCTCTTGTCCAGTCCTTCTGCCCACTCTTCCTGACAATGCACAGCAGCTCTGTTCTCCCCAATTCTGAATGTTCTGACACTGATGGGGAAATTTTTTTAAAAAACTAATTATCTAAATTACAAATTTAAAAGCTATAACCTCAGCTTTGCCCTAAACATTCTTCTTGTGCATTTCTCATTTCTAAGTTTGTTTCATGTCTTAGGACAACAAAGCGTCCTAACTTAAAAAAAAAAAAAAAACAATAAGTCATCCACAACTTCCATCTCTCGGGCTTTATTTCCCTTCATCTTACAATCAAGCCCCCTTGTCATGACACTCAAACCCTCTATGGTTTCATCTCCCATTCATTCCTCAACTTGTCATAACTGACCTTCCAATCCTACTGCTGTAACTGAAGCTTCCCTGGCAAGTCAAACCCAGTCTCCAGTTCTCATCCAAAGTTCACCTACAGCATGGACATAGTAAGGTGCTACCACAGGGGATTAAACACAGTTACTGGGGTCAGGGAGTAGGTACAGTCCTGTTTCCATTGATTACAAACTGTTTGACCTGGAGTTTAATTACTCAAGCTATCTGCACCTCAGTTTCCTCATCCTGAATGATGATATGATCCTAATGATAGCTCCTAGTGCTAAAGTCTTGTTAGCTAATTTAGAAGTGAAAGAGATGCTATGTGAGATAGTGAAAACTGAATGGAGAGTCAGGATAACAGGGATTTCATTCCAGCAATAATGCCAGGAATCTTGTGTGATCATAAGATCTCTGGGTCTCATTTTTAAAATAGACTGGGTGCCATGGTTTGAATGTTTGTGTGTTCCAAAATTCATGTTGAAACTTAAACCTCAGTGCAACAGTGTTAAAGATGGGACCTTTATTAAATGGTTAGGTCATAAGAACAGAACCCTAATAGATGAGATTAGTGCCCTCATAAAAGGGTTTGAGGGCACAAGTATGGTCCTTTTTCCCTTCTGCCGTATGAAAACACAACAAGAAGGTGCAAGCCCTCATCTTCTGGCACCTTGATCTTGATTACTCCAGCTTCCAGAACGGTAAGAAACAAATTCCTGAGTAGCAGCTCCGCTGCACGCAGGGCCAGACCCGGGGAAGGGCTTCCTCCATTATCGGGAAGAGTGCGACCTGCCCATTTGCGACCAGAGCAAGAGGTAGACTCCCGCCCGCTGGAAGGAGAGACCCAGCCACCAGTTTGCCTGGCCGCCTGGGCCCAGAGTAGCAGCTCCCGGCTGCTGCACGCAGGGCCAGACCCGGGGAAGGGCTTCCTCCATTATCGGGAAGAGTGCGACCTGAGCAAGAGGTAGACTCCCGCCCGCTGGAAGGAGAGACCCAGCCACCAGTTTGCCTGGCCGCCTGGGCCCAGAGTAGCAGCTCCCGGCTGCTGCACGCAGGGCCAGACCCGGGGAAGGACTTCCTCCATTATCGAGAAGAGTGCGACCTGCCCATTTGCGACCAGAGCAAGAGGTAGACTCCCGCCCGCTGGAAGGAGAGACCCAGCCACCAGTTTGCCTGGCCGCCTGGGCCCAGAGTAGCAGCTCCCTGCTGCTGCACGCAGGGCCAGACCTGGGGAAGGGCTTCCTCCATTATCGGGAAGAGTGCGACCTGCCCATTTGCAACCAGAGCAAGAGGTAGACTCCCGCCCGCTGGAAGGAGAGACCCAGCCACCAGTTTGCCTGGTCTTCGGGGCCCAGAGTAGCATCTCCCGGCTGCTGCACGCAGGGCCAGACCTGGTGAAGTGCTTCCTCCACTCCTGGGGGAGTGCGACCTGACCAGCTGCAACCAGAGCAAGAGGTAGGCACCTGCCCGCTGGAAGGAGAGAACCCTCCGCCAGTTTGCCTGGCCTCCAAGGCCCATAGTAGCATCTCCCTACTGCTGTAAGCAGGGCCCAGCCTGAGGATAAGTCCCTTCCACTATTCCACTGTGCCACTCTGCAACGGACCAAAGGTGCAGCCTTGACTCCACTAACAGGGTTGCTGACTGTACATGATCTGGGTCAGGTGGCTTAAACTGGAAGGGAAAAAAGAAGGGCTTCCAAGGGTCCATTTTGTTTGAGACTTGTTCTTGGGTTCAACGTTTTTGTTTTTATTTGCTTGTTTGTTTGTTTTGTTGTTTCTTGGGAGTTTTTTGTTTGTTTTTGTTTTGATTGACAGTGTATTTGTGTGCTTCTGCTCCTCTTTTCTTTCTTTTCTTCCTTCTCACTTTTATATTTTTTTTCTTCTTCCTTCATCTTCCCTATTTACACCCTGCATTGCATTCTCAACAGAGGCAAAAACAAGTTATACGCACAAATTGAGATTTCTAGAACGTGTACAATTGAAATATATAGCAAAGTGGTGTTATATATGGTTTATTCTCTATTTTTCTAGACTTATTCTCTCTCTCCTCTCTCTTACACTAATTACTACTCCTTGGTTATTATTTTTTTTCTCTTCTTCTTTTTTTTTTCTTTTCCATCTTTCTTTATTTCTCCTCTCAACCGCAGCATAAGTTAGGTTTTATATGTAAATCGGTCTTTCCATCTATTCATTCACTCCATTCTCTTTCCTCTCTCATCGGCTGATACTAAACCACTTCCATAGAACTCTCTTTTCATACTTTCTAAGAAAGAACAAATCAATACACTCACTTCCTTCTTCCTAAACATATTACCTCTCTGTCCATTACTTGAAACTTTAAAAACCCCATCAGAAGCATACAGAGTAAATTGGAAACAACATCTGGGTTAACTAAATCTGTACATTGTGATCAAACTGGGATTCTCTGAATAGAAAGTGTTTGATTTTAAAAGTGTAAAGGAAATATAAGGGGATCTGATAGCATTGTACTACAGGAGCAACATAAGGTTTTAAGGTAAAATCAAAGTAGACAAGGTCCCACAGTGCAGGTAGAATAGACGCACAAGCAATATGAAGAAACAAGGGAAGAAAGTGACACAAACAAATCAATATACCTCCTCAGTAGATTCCATACCATGCACAGTTGGTGCAATGCCAGAGATGGAATTCAGAAATTACATATTCCAAATGTTAGCGGAACTTAAGAATGAACTCAAAAATGAGATGAGGGAGCAAATACAGGAGGTGAAAGATCATTTTGACAAAGAACTCCATAAACAAATACAGGAAGTAAAAGATTACTTCAATAGGGAGATAGAAGCTCTAAAGAGAAACCAAACAGAAATTCCAGAAATGAAAGAAGCAATAAATCAAAATAAAAGCTCAATCGAAAGTATCACCAACAGAGTAGATCACTTGGAAGAAAGAACCTCAGACAATGAAGACAAAATATATATCCTAGAGAAAAATCTAGATTACACAGCAAAAATGGTAAGAAACCAAGAACAGAACATTCAAGAATTATGGGACAACATAAAAAGACCAAACATAAGAGTGATTGGGGTAGAGGAGGGGGCAGAGTTTCAAGCCAAAGGAATGAGTAATTTATTTAATGAAATAATTACAGAAAATTTTCCAAACTTGAGGAATGAAGGGGAAAACCAAGTTCAAGAGGCCTACCGAACACCAAACATACAAAATCACAACAGATCCACACCAAGACACATTATAATGAAAATGCCTAATATACTGAGCAAGGAGAGAATATTAAAAGCCACAAGAGAAAGGAAGCAGATTACATATAGGGGGAAACCAATCAGACTTTGTTCAGATTTTTCTACCCAGACCTTAAAAGCAAGAAGATCCTGGAATAGCATATTTCAAGCTCTGAAGGAAAAGGGATGTCAACCAAGAATCTTATATCCAGCAAAATTGAGCTTTAGATTTGAAGATGAAATAAAAACCTTCCACGATCCAAAATTCATGTTGAAACTTAAACCTCAGTGCAACAGTGTTAAAGATGGGACCTTTATTAAATGGTTAGGGCAAAGTCATAAGAACAGAACCCTAATAGATGAGATTAGTGCCTCATAAAAGGGTTTGAGGGCACTAGTATGGTCCTTTTTCCCTTCTGCCGTATGAAAAACACAACAAGAAGGTGCAAGCCCTCATCTTCTGGCACCTTGATCTTGATTACTCCAGCTTCCAGAACGGTAAGAAACAAATTCCTATTATTTATAAATTACCAAATCTGTGATATTGTGTTATAACAGCAGGAGTGGGCAAAGACACTCCATAATCATCTCTTTTTTTCTGGTGCTAAGCACTTCTTTTTTTTTATAGGCATTTTATTTATTTTTTTTTTTTTAGGCATTTGTTTATTTTTTAATGTGGTGCTGGAGATTGAACCCAGTGCCTCACATGTGCTAAACAAGCACTCTACTACTGAGCCACAACCCCAGCCCTCTTTTTCTTTCTTTCTTTTTTAAAATATTTATTTATTTGTTTTAGTTGTACACAATGCCTTTATTTTTATGTGGTGCTGAGGATTGAACCCGGGCCACGCACATGCTAGGCAAGCGCTCTACCGCTGAGCCACAACCCCAGCCCTCTTTTTCTTTTTAATCAAAATCATTTTTAATATATAAACACAAAAAAATGAGCATTGACTTTTTTATACACAGAGAAGTTTAGAGGCCAAATGTGCAGAGTAAATGAGCTTCTGCTCCCTCGTCTCTAGCAAACAGAGGGATTCATAGTGGCTGCATTACACTACAGCTCTAAAGCATTTTGTCAGTTTTGAACTGTGTGCATGTCCCTCTGTATATCTCCTTCTTTAAAAAAAAAAAAAATCGTTAATGACAAGAGGTTCTTCCTTCCCACTGACATCAGTTTCTACCCCACAATGAGTCAGTGATATCCTCCAGCCAGATGAAACAGAGTGAAAGGGTGACTGGGGCTGGAATAATGTACATTGCACTGTGGCATCAGAGTGGAGAGAGAAGAAATAAGCCAGGACAGTGAGGAGGGCACAGTTGCACACTGGGAGTCTCTCAATGAGACAGTGAGGGGAGAATTTCCCCATTGCATTTAGACAGATCAAAGTATCAACATTTTTTTTTAAAAGTCTGAATAATCTCGAGTCAAACATTAATGAATTTCAAATTCCTCATACAAGACAGTTCAAATATAGCAGTAACAATCTAGATCTTTGCAGGAAGTAAAGGTAGGGGCCCTGGCACTCCTCCTGACAGCCCTGGAAGTATCCATGGGTGTTGCAGTTGCTGCTGTTGCTCTATTTGCTACTTCACAGTCCCAAAGCCAATCAGAATCACCAGGATTATGAAGGAAGTGGTCCCAATCCAACAGGCTGCCCTGGAAAACCTCTACATATTTTGAGCCACAAAAAGGGAAAGATCAAAGGTGGCTCTGATTGCAGTCTAGACCCTCTCTGAAAAATATCTCTGTCAGATCCCTGGTGCTAAATGAGCAACACATGCAATAAGGGATTCAGGGAAAGGGAAGAGTACTCTGAGCAGGAAATTTAAAGGAGGCTTAACAGGTAAAACTTTGGTGGACCCTAAAAGACTAGAAAGATTTTGAAAGCTATAAAAAAAAAAAAAAAAAAAAAAAAAAGCCGGGGGCAGGGGGGCGGGCATCCAAGTTCCAGAGACAAAACAATAAGAGCACACCAGAAAGCCCTCGATGACAGACGTATCTTCTCTATCACTTGTCAAGAGGTTCTGGGTGTTAGTTAATGGTTTTGAAGTTATCATTAAACCAACTAAGTTGTTATATATAATTGACAAAAGTGAACGTGACCTACTATATAACTATTTTAAGTAATTTGCAGAAGAATGGTTAATAATGAGTAATGGATAGGTAATTTTTCTAGGCACTGGATTGTACATGACCTTTATTATGTTTATCTGTATTTTCTAAAACACACATGAATTTTTATTTGTAACAAGAAAGAATAAACTATTATTATTTATGAGCAAAATTTTAAACACAACTGAAGAGGTAGACACATCCTAAGCATTAATGATCAAGAGTGGGAGGGGTGCATTGGACTGGGATAAAGCAGGCCACATATGGCAGAGGCACTGAGAAAGTTGTTGAAAATGTAAATGGTGAGTGGTGCTAATAGTCTTGGCAGAGTTCATAAATTTGTGTATACAATCATCTGTGTTAACTTCTAAAATGCCATCTTATTCTTCCATACCCCCACATTTATTTCTGCCACCCAAAAGTATTCAAGGATTCTATTAATTGCAAAACGTCCCTTTTGAAGTGCTCATTATGTATAAAAGGTAGTGAAATTAAGATAAATGCTTGTTGAGAACTGACATCCTCAGTATATTGAAACTTTTAATTCATGAACATGGTATGTCTTTTTTTTAATATTTATTTATTTGCTTTAGTTGTACACAATGCAATGCATTTATGTTTACGTGGTGCTGAGGATCAAACCTGGGCCGCACCCGTGCTAGGCAAGCGCTCTACCGCTGAGCCACAACCCCAGCCCCATGGTATGTCTTTCCAAGTATTTAGGTCTTCTTGTCTTTCATCAACATTTTGTAAGTCTCATAATCTAGATTTTATACATTTTGTTAAGTTTATAGGTAAAATTTCTTTGGAGAAATTATAACTTGTTTTTGTTTTAAAAAAAAGATAAATCCTTGATGCTTTTTCAATATATAAAAAATGTATATTCAATATATAGATAAATATAGATATACATGTATATGTGTTTCAAAATATATAAATATAGGTATAGATACAGATATATTAAAATAGACTTTTGGTTTAATTGATTGACCCTGTGAATCAGATTCATTGCAGCCTTCTTACCAGTATGGCCTCAGAGAAGGGGAAACAGCAACTCCTGCCAGGAAGGAGAAGGAGATGTCTTAGAAATCTTTCCTACAAAGAGAAGGGAAGATAAATGGAAACCTTTTCAATTTATGGTGACTAATGAGAAGTAAAAAAGAAGACATAAGCAGGGGGACAAACAGTATGGCATGGTTTCTTTGCCTTTGGCCTAAATTTCAAAGTGAGAAATCCTTAGGTAAAGTTTGAGGGGAAACAAAAATAGAGGGGTTTTTCAATTAAAAACAGGGCATTTCATAAACATTTCTCAAAAGAAGAAATACAAATAGCCAATGGGTATATGATAAAATGCTCAAAATCATGAATCAACAGAGATTTATAAATTAAGCCCACAATGAAATATTACTTCATATCCATTAGGATGGTTATTATCAAAAAGACAAGAGGTAAGAAGTGTTGGTAAGGACAGAGAGAAAAGGAACACCTGCACACTGTTGGTGGAAGTGCAAATTTGTATAGCCATTGTGGAGAAAAAATATAAAAGTTCCCCAAAAACTTTAAATTAGAATTACTATATGATCCGGCAATCCCACTACTGGGTATATGTCCAAAGGAAATGACATCAGTTTGTTGAAGAGACAGCTGAACTACCATGTTCACTGAAGCATTATATAATATTTCCACTTACAGATATAACTGATACAAGATACTTCAATTGCATGGATGATAGCAAAATATAGTCCAGTAAGTAAAAATATCATAAGTTTTGAGTACTACCTCTTTAATACTATAAATTTATATAACTTTGTAATAATGGTTGAGTTTAGCAGCTAATCTGTTAATTTCCCAAGAATTTAGCAATGAGCTTTGGTAAACCAGTGCAAGCCAGTTAGATGATACCACTCCTTAAGAACCCCATTCATTTTCCCCAAATATCATCTTAGGTAAGTACAGGGAATTGGAGGGAATATTGAACAATTGGACCATTGCCTCAAAATAAATTAAATTATCAATTTAATTGATAATTAAATTATCAATACTTCATTGCTAGATATCAACTACCACCATTCACAACTTTGAAGAGTCAGGAAAAACATGAAACCAATTACAAAAAATTAAAGGAAATTATATTTTCTTTGCATATCTGAGTTTTAGTGTGTATCAATTAGAAATTCTGTGCCAAACAATGGATTATTTAAGTGGTGGTAACTTGTGTGGGTGGAAATTTATTGCCTTCACATAAATTAGCAATCAGGCTTGTTACTTGATGGTCACAAAATAGTTGCCCCAGCTCCAGGAAATACATTTGCATCCAAGCTAAGATGAAAGGGCAAGAAGCACAGCAGTGTCTCCGCCCTTTTACCAGGAACACAAAAAGCTTTCCCAGGAATCTGCCTCCTCCTGTCCCCCACTTCTTCCCAGTGGACTTCCACTGCTTAAATCTTACTGATCAGAATTTGGTTACTTAGCCATCCCTAGCAGCAAAGGAGCTACCGTTATCCTTGATAAAAGATATCCTAATTAGCCTCGACCTGTCAAAATCCACTGCCAGGGCTGGGCATGTTGCTGCCAATATATGAACAAAATCTGGGTGCTGCTAGCAAGGAAGAATTGGGTAATGGAGAATGGGCAAGCTGGCAGCAGTCTGGCACAGCTCAAGTCAATAATGCTAACCCCAATTCACACCACAGACAAAATGGAAAGACAAGGATGATTTTAAATGGAAAAGAGCCAAGGTGGGTGTTGTTTGCCAGCGCATAAGACAGAAATGCAGGAAGAGCCTGTATTTCTCAGAAAGACTACCGCTGGGGGCATAAAAAGGGGTGAGGCCTGGAGGTCTTAGCTGCTACTGGCCATCACAGTGACTAAGCAAGACCAGGAAACCTGGTAAAGACAATGAAGTCCATTGCTAATAAGGTTTCACTGTAAGGGAAAAATAGGAAAATGAGACTTTTCCTACTTGATACAGGAGGTCCTTGACTTTACAATAGTCTGGCTTATAATTTTTCAATATTATGATCATGAGAAAGTGATATGCATTCAGTAGAAATCCTGCTCTGAATTTTGAATTTGGATCTTTTTTCAAGACCAGCAGTATGCAGCCCCATGCTCTATCATGACACTGGTGAGTGGCAGTAACCACAGCTCCCAGTTAGCCCCATGATCACAAGGGGAAAACACACACTCTGCAGTGTATAATGTTGCTAAACTAAGATGTTGGGTAGGTTGGATATATTTAATGCATTTTCAACTTAAAATATCTTATTTTCATACTGCAACATGTTCATCGAGACATAACCTACTGTAATTCTGTGTCTAGGTTTGCTCGGAGCTTTCACCAGATGGGGCTTTCTGAGAAGCTGAGGACGGCTCAGTCTTCCTTAGTCCATACTGCAGGTGTCATTCAAAGAGCTAGGGCAAGCCATTGGACTGAGAAGGAAAGTGAAAAGAAGATTCCTCCTTCCCTGTCTCTGATGAACATCTGGACCAGCAAAGGTTAATTATTTGATGGATTGAGAAAAGAAGCTGAATGACTAAATATTTGTGAGCACTGAGTCACAGCCTATCGGCAAAGCCTGCCCTACATGGAGCATGCCCTACTATGACCAGGCGCATGAATATTAGCCAAGGAACTAATTGTAGGTCTTACAGCAGATGCCGAGAATAAACTACCAAACAAGAAGTAAACGTTCAATTTTTTTTTTTTTTTTTTTTTAGTTATCAGGGATTGAACCCAAGGGTACTCGTCCACTGAACCATATCCCCAGCCCTCTTTTTGTATTTTATTTAGAGATAGGGTCTCACTGAATTGCTTAAGGCCTCTCTAGGTTGATGAGCCTGGCTTTGAACTCAGGATCCTCCTCTCTCAGCTTCCCAAGCTGCTGGGATTACCAGGCTAAAGAAGTTCTTTCATTGAATAAGTTGAAAAAATGCAAATCACATCAACCAAAGAGATCAGATTCATTTATCCACAAGGCAAAATTTACACACATGAATTGTTTATTCTTCTAGTGGAAAATATCCAGTGCCTTTCCCCTCTAATATGGTATTAACTTGTGTAAAAAAAACTAAACACAATAACATTTAAATTTTTTTTGTTTTCTATTTTTTGCAACCAAAGTTCTCTCCTTGAAGTCTTTATTTGTGGAAAAAAACAACTGATGCCTCTTTAAACAAGTGCTCAGACTTGACAATGTTTAACTCATTTCATTTTCTTGATAAAGTTTATCTGTGATCAGAACTGAGTCATACCAAAAATACTTCTACAAGATTTGACCTTTTACTGAAATCCCACATTGAGATAATATACTTAAAATGGTTATCAATACGACCTTTGTTTTTTTAAAGCACATTTAAAATAAATCACTTTTTAAAAGCAGAAAACTGTTTTCAATTAAATCCTTTACAGGGAATCAGCTTGGAAGTTATACTTGCTCTTTTATTTTCTCTCTGTATAAATCATGCCCAAGAGTGCCATGATTGCAGCAGTACACAAACTATGCTTTACCTTGCTGTTTACTTCTTGTCCAAATAAGCTTTACAAATTAATTTGTTTTAGAGTGCTTTATGACCAATAATGACTGCATTGTATTAGTCCCAGGGTAAAAAAAAAAAAAACAATGCAAGCAGATACCATTTATTATTGTTAGTGAATAAAACCTAGTTCAATTATATGAGGATAATCAATTCTTAATTTCTTCTGTGAAGAGTTTTCTTGGTGAAAAAAAAAAAAAAAAACCTTTCACTCAACTCCAACAACGTTTCATCATTTGGAAAACTTTCGAGGAAAAACCTTTTGCTGGAGTCCCTGACCAAAGTGATCTGTGATACCTACTCAGGGCTAACTACTAGGCTTGATCACCTATGTTTTAACCAATTGACTTTTTTGTCAACAAACTCCCATCTGCCCTTAAAATGGTGGGAGACAGAGCACCTAAAAGGCATACATTCCAAAATTGGTGTTCTCTTATTTCTCAAATTTCATTTTTCTCTTTTGCTTAGCCCTGTACCCCATCCACATTAGAAGCTGTTTTTATTAGTTGCAAATTTTGCATTTTCCCTAGAGATTTACTATGAACTTCCTATAGGAGCAAAACTCTGAACTGAGCAATAAGTCTGAAAAGAAAATAATCTGGGAATGAAATAATTATATACGTTTTCTAAATCACCATAAAATGAGTTTGCTGCTTCTAAAACTAGCATCAGTGAACAGCAGAGTTTTAAAAAATCAGATGGAGGTTGGAAGAGACAGCTACCTGGAGGACCTAGACATGAGAAAAGTTAGAGAGGAGTCAGGGATTGGGAAAAGCTGAAAATCTCATCAGCCCAAAAGCGTGAGTACAGTCCAGAGGAAAAATTAACTTCAACTTTGAGAAGCTGGATGGAGAGAAGTGAAGAAGAGCCCAGGACAGGGTCTGGAACAACCAGGACACACTTGTACCAAACACCAACCCCAAAGAAGAAGAAGGGGAATGGATGGGAGAGGTATGGTGACCGACTATGTACTGTGATTAGAAGGCACAGAGCTGAACAATAAGAATGACCACAGACTTCAAGTAAAGCAGTCTTTTGCTCAAGTCTTTGTTTTGTGTTTGGTTGCTTCAGTGTGGTGCTGGGGATCAAACCCAGGGCCTTGCACATGCTAGGCAAGTGCTCTACCATTAAGCTAGAGCCCCAGCACCTCATTAAGTCTTTCCTTTGGACCAGTTACTGATCAATCAATATCTGAGAAGATATGATACAGAAGAATTCCATTATTGTATGTTTTGTCTCCCAATTGATTAAATTAAGAAAATTAGGAGCTACATCTCCATTTCTCTTGGATAAGCCAACTCCAAGAGAAAGAGCCCCCTACCTAGAAGGCCCTTTCCACCCAAAAGGTATTTCCCCAGGCTTTGGCCTGCATAACTCCACCAACTGGACCAAGCTACAATTTGTTGAGAGCTTATTCTCAAACACCCAAAAGGCATCATATTAAGGTGAGTCAGCTCCAGTGGGCTTCTCTGGTACAATCCAAGTTAGATGAATCTAATGGGGTGTTCGGGTTTGAATGTGAGGTGTCCCCACAAAGCTCATGTGTGAGACAATGCAAGAAGGTTTAAAGGAGAAAGGTTGGGTTATGAAAGCCTTAACCCAATCAGTGAATTAATCCCTTAGTGGGATTAACTGGAAGAAGAGTGTGGCTGGAGGAGGTGGGTCCTTGGGGGCATGGCTTTGGGGTATATATTTTGTATCTGGCAAGTGGAGTCTCTGCTTTCTGACTATCATGTGAGCTGTTTCCCTCTGCCATAGTGTTCTGCCAATGATGTTCTGCCTTACCTCGAGCCCTGGGGAATGGAGCCTGCTGTCTATGAACTGAGACTTCTGAAACTGTGAGCCCCCCAAAAAACTTTTCCTCCCCTAAAATCGTTCTGGTCAGATCTTTTAGTCACAGCAGTGAAAAAACTGACTAAAACATGGGAGCAGGGGGGACCACAGCATTGGTTTATCTGTCACTCAAGCAGAAACACTGGCCTGTTCCTCCTCAAGTAGGCAGAGCTGTTAGATATTTCACTGAGTAGATAAAAGCATCTGTTATGGAGGAAAAAGGACATGATTTTTTCACAGAAGAGAGAAAGGACTGTCATATCATTTCCTAATGCCAAGGACAGAAAAACAAAGAGTATACCCCAGGAGTTAAATGAAGCAAAGGAAAGGAGATCTAGACACCTTTGAAGAAAGTACCCAAAATAAATCACCTTATTGTAATTTCCTCAAGCTTTACCCTTCACTGAACTGTAGAAACACAATTGTATCCATCAAGTAGTACTCAACTATATACATGGAAATTGAATGGTAACTTACATGTTCCTACACTTTTCATGGATGTTGTAAGCATTTAATTTTATGGGTCAACTTGACTGACCCATAGAATGCCCAGAGATTTGATCAAACATCATTCTGGATATTATCTGTAAAAGTGTTTCTGGATGACATTAATACTTAAATTGGTAGACTGAGTAAAGTGGGTCATTTTCCCTAATGTAGATGAGCCTCTTCTGATCAATTGAAGGCCTAAATAGAACAAAAAGGCTGAGCAAGAGAAAATTCCTTCTGCCTAACTGCCTTCAAGTTGGGACATCTGTCTTTTCCTACTTTTGAACTTTGACTGAAACATCAGCTCTTCCTGGGTATTAGACCTGCTACCCTTTTTACTAAACCTTACACCACCAGCAATTCTGGGTCTCCATTCCTCCTACTCACTCAGCATATCTTAAGATTTGTCAGGCACTACAAGATGTGAGTTGATTTCATGTAATAAATTTCTTTATATGCATAGATACGTAGATGTCTCCTATTTTTTTGTTTCTCTAGAGTTCCCTAGTGCAGATAACATTTATAACTTTTATATCAAAGTTCTATAAAGAATAAAGACATAGAGGGTTATCTCAGTCATTATACTCTTCCGCAGAATCACAGCCCTTTGTCCTGTTTCTGTTGCACAGTAATAACTCAAAGAATGATTTGGATAGAGGCCATGCCCAGACTAGAAAAGAACTAGCCACATCACCACCATCACCTGTTCAGGGCTGCCATCTTCAGCCAAGGCCACTTACACCTCAACCCACTACCTTCATACAGCCTCTGGAAGCAGGAAGTTTTAAACAACTTCACTTCTCAGGAGGGATAAAGAAGAGAACTGAGGAGTATGACTCTGAACCGACTGTGCAATACAGATTGCAAGGGAACTGTTTACCTCCCATCCTGGAGCCCTTCCTGATTTAATGAAGCACACTGCCCTGGATTACAGGGTCTTAGATGCTATGACTGAACACATAATATCAAAGTAAGAGCAAGCAATATGTCTCAAGCCAAGCTGAAGAGCAAAAAAGGGTAAAATGTTCATACTGATATGAAAATTGTATTCACCAAAGTTCTGGAACAAGAACTTATGCTCACAAGAAGATCAACTAGGGCTGGACATGCTTAGGAGACCATATATACCAGGGAAGGTCTGTAACAGGCATGAAAGTGCAGCACAGGAGAGCTACCAGAGAAAGGTGGCCCTGTAGGCAGAGCAAGAAAGACATACACAATTATCACGAGTGGGAAACTGGGAAGAAGGAAAGAGGAGACAAAAAAAAATGTTAGGAAGTTTTCTGTATGGTTTTACTATGTGAAAACCCCATGCAAAATTCCTTAAAAATAAAATGTACAGGGCTGGGGTTGTGGCTCAGCGGTGGAGTACTCACCTAGTACGTGCAAGGCACTGGGTTTGATCCTCAGCACCACATAAAAATAAATTAAATCAAATAAAGGTATTGTGTCCAACTATAACTAAAAATTTTTTTTAATGTACAGCAAATATTTATGTCATTCTTCACAGTTTCTCAAGTTGGACCATTGTGTCTTTGAATGTTGTACTACAGAGACCCTCTCCTGGTGTGAACTCCCAGCTTTATGTGGGTTACACATCATTAGACAAAGCCCATCTCAAACTACAGCATCTTCCCAATACCCAGTCAGCACAGACTTTCCTACAACAACCTACCAGCTACAATGAACTGTAGGGTCATTATCAGGAACAGTGGGAAAATTGAGTTTGGGTGTTTTTTGGTTGTGTGTGTGTGTGTGTGTGTGTGTGTGTGTATGATGTTCACAAGTTTTACCTTATTTTTATGACTTGGTATCTTGTGACATATAGCATTCATCAATTAACTTAAAAAAGCAAATTGGAGTGTGTTCAAATTTTTTACTTCAGGCATGGATATACTTTTCTCCACCATATTCCAAATCAATGGAAAATTTGTATAGATCCCTATATACCAACTGTAGAGAAGGTAATAAATACCTGCTTAAGCTATATTCTTATCCCCTAAGAACACAAGAAAATATTTTAAATTAAAAGGGGTTGCCTAGATGCATAATCTAATCAGTGTGAATGATGTGTTACAAAAGGCACCATAAAGAGGAATCAGACACAACTGGGGCATGTTGTCTTAGAAGACAGTTCAATTCTAGCTGGGCATGATGGCACATACCTGTAATCCCAGTGGCTCAGGAGGCTGAGGGCAGGAGGATATCCAGTTCAAAGCCAGTCTCAGCAGTAGTAAGGCACTAAGCAACTCAGTGAGACACTGTCTCTATTTAAATAAATACAAATTAGGGCTGGGGATGTGGTTCAGTGATTGAGTGCCCTTGAGTTCAATCTCCAGTACCCCCCCAAAAAAAAAAGAAGACAGTTCAATCCCAAAGTTAGTACTTAGGTATTACATATCTTCAAAACTACCCTTGAAAATTCCTTAAGGAAGGCACTGTGTTGGAGACACACCATTTCTCAGGTCCAACACATCCAGATTTGCCTCCAAAGTTGGAATAGATGACTATGGCTTTGGTCAACAGCAGAGCTTCACTTCCTTTTAAAGACTATTTAGTAACAACAGTATGTTGTATTGGTAAACATTAGCATCACACTGAGCACATGAAAAGTCCACACTAAAATGGCACATGGGAACGAAGGCAATCAAGGCAACAGAAGCATCTTTTCTGCCCTCTCTAGCATGCTCCAGGGCAAACACTTACCAATTGATTGGAGTGGAAAACAAAATTATCAAAATATTTATAAAATATTATGAAAATATGTTTTTTAAAACTAAACATGTGGGCTGGGGTTGTAGCTCAGTGGTAAAGTGCTTGCCTAGCACGTGTGAGGCACTGGGTTTGATTCTTAGTGCTGCATAGAAATAAATAAAATTAAGGTATTGTGTCCATCTACAACTAAAAATAATTTTTAAAAAACTAAACGTGCATTTTCTATAACTTGACTCTATTCTAAAGAGGAAAAAAAAAAATAACACAGGAAAGAAGTGGAGGACTTCACCCTGGAACTTAATACCCAGTATCATTCACTCTAAATCTGTTCAGATGTTTGGCCTCACTAGCAAATACATCTGGCTTAAAGTCCAAAGAAACTATTTTTTTTCCCTTAGATCTTTGGAGTTAACCTAAAGGTGAGGAAAGGAGAAATTGCCTCCAGAGTAGACACTGCCCCAGAGGAGGTTAATTGAAGAAAATAACTAAGAAAAAACCACAGGCTTTTTTCCACTGACTTAACAGATAGTTTTGGCAACATGAAGTGCAGAAATGACAATTGTAATAGACGCACACCATGTTTTAAAAGGCTGAGAAGTTAGAGGAAGATATTTCCCAGTTCCAGCGTCAAGACCAAATGATTCACCCAAAGGATGCTAGATTACAAAGGGAGCTTTAAACACATGGGCATATAAAGCATCAAAAAACATCTGGAACCATGAGCAGCCACTTTTTAAGAGTCCTTTGGTCACTTATGACCATCATCCCTGTCCTAGCATAAAGGCGTGACAGGTAGAGGCAGGTGACTAAGTCTGCATCTGAGAGGAGCTGTTCACAGGTCTGGTTCAGAAGCATCTTTCCCAATCATTCTCTGTCCCCCAGCTGCCATCAGCCCAGCACAGCCTGGCAGGCTCATCCACAGAGTAGCCCTTGGCTTTTCTCCTAGGTTAGAGAAAAGGCAGAGTAAAGATGGGACAGTGACCATGAGAGGCTGGAATTAGGATTACCATCTCAGGAGATATGGAGAATGCTGCCAGGAAGGCTGGGTGGGAATAACAGGACCACTAGCCTGTCTGCATTTGTGTATTCATTCAACAAACACTTGTTGTCTAATATGTGCACAACATTCTGCTGAGGATTTATCACACTAGGCTCGCTTAAAGAGGAATGTTTCCAGTACCTCTTTTATGAAGACTCACTGCCTCAATGGGAACAGTAGGTGTGAGCTTTTCCCAATAGAGGGTCATACCACTTACCCCACCATCATGCAGTCAGAGGCTCTGGGCCCTGCAGGCAAGGAAAACAAGAGAAGACTTTGGCCCAGCTGCAGGTTGGAATCGGTGCCTCAGATATGGTAAGTTTCCAAAGCAAAAGCAGGGACTGAGTTCACGCCGTGTTCAGTGGTAAAACAACGAATGCTTCATTCTCACCGCGAATCCCGGGAGGAATGTTTTTAGAACAGAAATTTGAGAACCCTTGGATTATTCACTAGAGCTAAAAAAAAAAAAAAAAAAAAAAAAAGGAAGCCAATGAGGGCAATTTATAGTATTACAAGAGATTTTCAAGTTCAGAGATCAAGGACAGGGTCTATAAGGTTTCAATATGAGCTAACATGATGCAAGGGTGGTATGTGGTTAGACGGATGAAGGATCCATTTCATCTTCTGATGGAAGAAAGATGCCTGCATCCATTTTCCATTTCTCCAGAAGACCTTTTTCTGCCTGTGGTTAATCAAATGAAGAAAACATCATTCCAAAGCCACAAAATTCATCTTTGCCATGATTGAGCAAAAATGTGCCCATTTGTGACACTGCAGATTCAGGCAGTTAGGAAACAAGATAATAGACACTGATATCTAGCCACTAGTTTCTGGAAACTATCCTTAAGATGGAACCTAGGTTACTGGCTCTCCTTGACATTGTTCATTTGGTCTATTTTTCTTTTCTATCAAAAGCTCTTTGCCTGAAAATAAAAATAACATTGAGCATGACTAAATTAACGTTTTGATGTTACTATACCTGCATGAGGCAATGCTGAGAGACAGTGGATGCTCAGAGAGTTTTGGCCCAGGATTTCAAGTAGGGAGTCCCTCTGAAAGCAGAAGGTACCTCCTTTTTTATCTTCATGCATGCTATGTTCCAAACCCTGACTCCCACAAATATGCTATCATTAAATGAAGCAAGGAAGCATGGTAAAACTATAAAGCAACAGTGCAAAATAACTTACCAATATTATTATTCCATTGCCTTGAATCTTGATTAGGAAAAACTTACAATGGTGCCAACACTGAGAAATATAGAAATGCTGATTGCCTAACTCTAGTTCATAGTTCATTAGTCATCTGCTCATAGCAGAGGAAAGAGTGTTGTACAAACCAGCCCAAGAACCTCAATTTAAAGTGCAAAGGAATGAGGCTTGGGATAAACAATGACAGGGTTTCCAACCCCGCTTACGTGTATTTCCAGTGAAATTGCTAATGGATATAAACAGAAGGAAAAGCCTGTGTCAATACTAGAAACTAGGGAGGGTATGTCCACTGTCAGAAATGTTGAGGAATTTCTGGATGCACTGCAGAGGTATGGAGGCCTGAGGCCTGCCTTCCTCACTCCCCACCATCACCACCACCAATTTGATCCCACACACCTGACAGAATGCCCCTGGCACACCCTCACATGGAGGGCAAGAGCAGGCCAAAAGGTGGGTTGTCACCAGAAGCACACCAAGGGATTTCCATGGAGGGGGCTGCAACACTGAATTGAACCCCAGGTAGCCACGTGGGCAGAGGCATGGAGTTCCTGGCAGAGATGATCCACCTGCCCATAGATAAAGTTGCCAGTTGTGAGAATCTAAGACCCGGCTTCTTCATCATTCTCTCCACCTCTATTCCCACAGGTGCTGGATCCCTGATACATCAATGCAAATTTACAACAAATATAAATGTTTTCTGTTCCTGCCATTTGAGCCTACAGTATTTGTGCAGTTACCCCATACCAAGTTTACCTCAATTCCTGCAAACAAGAACACAGCTTTGAACAAGGACGAACAAACCAACCTGTACTAAATGACTTTACATTTGCCCAGTGTTCTCCGTGCCCTCAGGAAAACATAATGTAACTCAGTACACAAGGTCAGCAGCCTCCTTCCTCAAGCCTGTAGCCTTCGACCCCTACCAATTGCATGGTAAGGTTACCAAGAGTCAATTGGTAGTAAAGTTTTGCCACTTGTATTTATTATAATCATGTAATTCAATTAAATATTATGTTATCTGAGGAAGTATGGCCACAAAGAGTTACGTTGCTTCAAAAAAGTAGATCACATTATTGTAAAGAATCGAGATGAATTTCTAAGAAAATCTACTCTTAAATTGCATGTGCATGCAACTGTTAATGACAAAGAAAGGGGCTGGGGATGTGGCTCATCAGCGGTAGAGCGCTCGCCTCGCACGTGCGTGGCCCGGGTTCGATCCTCAGCACCACGTAAAACCGCATTGTGTACAACTAAAGCAAATAAATAAATATTTTTTAAAAAATAAAAAAAATAAAAAAATAAAAAAAAAATAAAAAAAAAAATGACAAAGAAATATGAAAAATACACAAAGATGGGCTAGGCATATAGCTCAGTTGGTAGAGTGCTTGCGTCACATGCACAAGGCCCTGGGTTCAATCCC
Source organism: Tamias sibiricus (assembly GCA_025594165.1). Lineage (NCBI taxonomy): Eukaryota > Metazoa > Chordata > Mammalia > Rodentia > Sciuridae > Tamias > Tamias sibiricus. Next base: position 58,243,235 of record CM046663.1, on the reverse strand, counting down.
CAACACCACAAAAAAAAAAAAAAAAAAGATTTTGCTTTCATCACCTCACAAGTGTTGTAGGATTCTGTTCTTGTGTTTAGAAAATGAAATGGTGTGGGCACAGTGGCAAACACCTATAGTCCTTGCTACTCTGGAGGCTGAGACAGAGGATCACAAGTTACAGGCCAGATTCAGAAATTTAGCAAGAACTTGAAGTCTCAAAATAAAAAACGGAAAAAGCTGGGATGTAGCCCAGGTAGAGTGCCCTTGGATTCAATCCCTGGGGAAGGAAGGAAGAAAGGAGGAAAGTTAGGAAGAAGGAAAGAAAGGAAGAAAAATAACTTGTAATCCCAGGTACTCTGGAGATGGATATAAACAGAAGGAAGGCTAAGACAGAAGGAGGCTAAGACAGAAGGATCTCAATTTTGAAGCCCCAGCTGACTTATCAAGATCCTATCTCAAAATAAAAATAATTTTTAAAAAGGGCTGAGAGTGTAGCTCAATGGCATATCATTTGCATAGCAACCTGAAACCCTGAGTTCAATCCTAGTATGAAAAAAAAAAAGAAACAAACAAACAAACAAACAATGTACTCAGTGTTTCCGTGTGTTTTAGGACAGTTGAATCTTTTCTCAAAATATTTGTTAACTGTTCACTCTTTTGGTGTAACTATCACAAACCAATATTGCAAAATATTTTATAAATTTATAAAACCTCACATAGATTATTGACCACTTAAAAAACTGAAATTGGAAATCATAAGTGATTATGAGTATAGTTTATGAAAGATGATAATCAGTAACCAAAGAAAATACCAGACCCTACACTAAATGATTGGGTGATAGACCGTACATTGGTATGTTTTATCTTAAAACATATCTATATCATTTTCCATAATTTCCCACATTAACTAGCTTCTTTTGATTTGCCCACAAACTACTGGTTCTGATCATAAGATATAAGAAGGCTACTAATAAAGACAAATCAGCAAAGCTATTAAAAGATATTGTTCAAATAGAGGGAAGAAACCCCTTAAAAATAGAAGAAAATGCTGGGTTGGGGTTGTAGCTCAGTGGTAGAGCGCTTGCCTAGCATGGGTGAGGTGCTGAGTTCAATTCTCAGCACCACGTATCAATAAAATATAATAAATGTCATCAACAACTTAAAATTTTTTAAAAAAGAAGGAAATGTTTCCTTTTGATTTCTTACAAAGGAAAGAAGGCATTTAGAAACTTTTTGAAATCTAATTTGCCAAATGGTCAGCCCTTGAATGACTAATTCAATGAATGACCAATTTGCAGTAAAGTAACATGACTAAAGTAAGATATAGAAAGATCAATCTGTTTGCAATTATCAGAACACATCAAAAGAGGAAAAACTACAACATGAATGTCCCTCAATGGATGACTATATAAACAAAATGTATTTACATACAATGGAGTATTATTATTTGACCTTTAAAAGGAAGGAAATTCTGACACATGCTACAACATGGATGAGCCTTAAGGAAATTAAGTGAAATAATCTAGACACAAAAATACATATAGTATACATTTTCACTTATGTGAAGTACTTAGAGTAGTCAAATTCATAGAGACAAAGTAGAATGGTGGTTTCCAGGGACTGGTGAGTGAGGGGGAGGAAGAGTTAGTGTTTAATGATAATGAGTTTCAGTTTAGGGAGACAAAAAGGTTCTGGATAGGGATGAGGGTTATGTTTGCAGAGCAGTATGAAAGTACTTAATGCCACTTAACTGTACATATAAAAACAGCTAAAATGATCAAGGTAATGCCACATGTGTTTTGCTACAAATATTTTAACTTTGGAAGTCAAAGGGAGCATGACTAGATTGGGTACTTGGATTTTCCCATACAACTGGAGCCAAGAGACCAGAGAACAGAGGGTACACAGTGTAACAGAAGTATCCAGAGGTGGGTTAAAGTGGTAATTAGTGTGATTAATCTGTTTGCAACTTCCTTTTAAAGGACATAGCTCTCATGAAAAGTTTAGACTTTTAGTTAGAATCAGAATGATTCTAACTAAAAACATTCATATTCGTTAATGGGGGGAAAAGAGAAAATGCTTACAGCATGATTCAGGAAAGACTGCTTTATCCAGTATCTTGGTAATAGGAATAAAAAGGAAGACAATAATTGATACCATAGGAAACAATAGGAAGTAAAGAATGATTTATCAATTGAATGAGAAAAGGAGTTAAGCAAAAGAAAACATCAAAGTTTTTAGCCTCAGGGATGGAAGAAAATGATGGTAATATTGAGAGACATGATATGGCCTAAAGAAGGAGATGGTTTTTAGGTAAAAAAAAAAAATTATTACTTCCCTTTTTGACATGCGAAGTTGGAGGTGACTACAGAAAATCAAAATGTGGAATTCACTGAGCAACTGAGACATAAGAAAGTGACAGAAAAAAAGTGTAGCTAGAGCAAAGTAACAAAGGTATGATGATGACATCAGCCTCACCACAAGGCAGCTGGTAAAACAACAGTAGCCTTCAATTATAGAAAGAATTAGTCTGAGGGGCTGGGGCTATGGCTCATCGCTCTTCTTGCATGTGTGAGGCCCTGGATTCGATCCTCAGCACCACATAAATAAAATAAAGGTTAAAAAAAAAAAAAGAATTAGTCTGAGTGCAGCAAACAATATTCATTGAAAAAGTCTGTTTACTAACACAGAAGCAAGCTGTCGAAAAGATAATGACATAAAGAACAGTATTTTTAGTATTCACAATATTTTCATATTATTTCCATAAGAACACTATATACATCCTTTTGTCTAAAATTAAGCACCTTTCCATTTAGATGAAGTATAATGTTCTTCAGATCTCATGGACAATATCCTGGAATCATATAGTTTGACAAAATATTTTTGAGATATTATTTCCTTGGATGGACAAGTGGGATCAAAAGAAAAATTTTAGGGCTGGAGTTGTGGTTTAGTGTAGAGCGCTCACCTAGCACATGAGCAGCCTTGGGTTCAATGCTCAGCACCATGTAAAAATAAATAAATAAAATAAAAGTATTGTGTCCAACTACAACTAAAAAATAAATGTTAAAAAAAAAAAAAAAAGAAAAAATTTTAGGATTCATGAAACCAAGTTTTCAACCACCTTTTTCAACCCAGCTTTCTTTTTTTCTTTCTCTCTCTCTCTCTTTTTAATGGTATTGAGAATTAAACCCAGGACTTTGTTCATGCTAAGTAAATGCTTTACCACTGAGCTACCTCCACAGCCCTTTCTATTTTATTTTAGGAAAGGATTTCATTAGATCATGTGTGTTGGCCTCCAATTTGCTATCCTTCTGCCTCAGTCTCCTGAGTACCTGGGATTACAGGTGTGCACCACTATACCCAGCTCAACCCATTTTTCTGAATTGTTCAATCTGAGGTTGTTTGTGAAAATGTGTATATTTTCTGTCAACATAATATATGAAATACTGCAAATACCCTATCCTTTGGTGATATTATTATTCATGAAGCCATTTAACAAACATGTATTGAGAGCTCACTACAAATCCAGGTACAGAATTAGAGCTCCAGGAACTCAAAGAGGAATGCTCCATATCCTATGTCTTGGAAAAATCTCACAGTCTAGAAGGGAAAAACAGGAGTAGACAAAACATTGATTCTGATCTAGCACACTAATACTCTTTTATCCAGGTTCTTGGGGTAAAGCCCCAGGAACAAATATTTATTTTCATTTATAGAAAGACCTGATCATCACAAGCTATTACATCTGTTATCCTCAGGTACATATATAATAGATACTTACTTAGTTTTTACTTTGAATCTATGGAGAGCAGTGATGGCAGTTAGCAAGAAAAGAAAGAATGAACTATCACAACATCAACTCATTTTGAAGCTCTTCATACTTGCAACACATCAAAATTACACCTTGATTAAGCCATAATCAACAACAGTACTCAGTCCCCCGGCTGGAATTTCTGCAACTTTTATCACGTTCTTCAATCCCGCATGTTAAAAAGAAAGACTGATTCATTCTATGAACTAATTATTTCACAAATGTATCCTTCCCCCTTGGTCCCCACATCATGTCAACTCCTTAAGGATAAGAATTACATCTTACTCTTCTTTTGAGACACTTCTATGAGCTTAGAGTGGGTCTTGGTAGTATTGCTTAATCTAATTAAAATAAATTAAATATATGCCTTGAAATACTGTGTCAGTTATGCTATATTGTAGAACATTGCCAAATTAGTAATTAAATATGCCATCCTTGGTTTCTGTCAAACGATTTATTTACTTTTTGTTGTGTTTTAATATTCTAATTGCTACTTCTCTCACAGCCAGTTCCTACAACTTTGGAATTTACAGTATTTTCATATTTCCATAATGACACCTGCTGGTAGGAGAAGAATGGATGAACTGCAGGAATTTTATTCAACTAGCTATAGCCAGCCACGTCCATGTTCCTGAATACATGAAGAGTAAATCTCCATGTCTCCAAATACCCAAGCACTAAAAATTTAACAGAATAAGACAGGTGCTATTTCAGTACTGTTTTCAAGCCAGAATTAAAATTCATCCTACAATCCTTGTCCATAGAAAAATGACAATTAAAGGTAGTTATTGTTAAGAACTTGAAAATCATCAATTCATTCCATTAAATATTTTACTCCACTTGTAAATTGGCATTTAAAATGCAGCTATTTAATAATTATCATTCTCTTAAACTTTTTCTGTTCTTTTATATACTTAATTGTTAGATCAAGGTTTAAGTGGCCCAGAAGGCAGTGAATAGGGCATCTGTCTCAGTTGTAACCTGCAGGTCATCTTGTCCCTGGTGAGTAATCATAAAGAAGTCACAAGGCAAGTCATTCTGAAACGGTACTGGAAGCTTTGCAGTAACCATATGTCCCATGCAATACCTGAATTAAAGGTGTAGCAGCTAACTTCATCCCCAGGACACTGGAAGCTTCAAGATGGACAGGATCATGCCTGCCTTACATCCTCAGTGCTCAACACACCGGCTGGTATGCCCCAGGCATTGATGGATATTTTCACACAAACAAGTTGGGGGTGGGGTGGCTGTGTGCACATGTGAACACACAGAAACCAAACAGACTTGCCCCTGGGTAAACCTTGTCTAGACAGCATGCTGTTAACCATCAGGCAGGTTCACTTTGACAACACCTGAGTGAGTTTATTTAAACTCAGTAGTTAAGAAAGCAAGAAAATTAACTAGGACAACATCATATAAAATATGGATAAGCTATATGCAGACAGGTTTTCTTAAACTGTTAGTAGTAGGTAAATGTACAACTCATTGTGACATATATTACAGACTTTTTCTTTATTTAACCAACAATTGTTCTTTCCTTAAAAATCAGTCATCTGGGGCTGGGGTTGTGGCTCAGAGGTAGAGCGTTCGCCTACCATCTGTGAGGCACTGGGTTCGATCCTCAACACCACATAAAAATAAAATAAAGATATTGTGTCCACCTATAACTAAAAAATAAATATTTAAAAAAAAATAAAAATAAAAATCAGTCATCTGGGGCTGGGGTTGTAGTTCAGTGGCAAAGCACTTGCCTAGCACATGTGAGGCACTGGGTTTAATCCTCAGCACCACATAAAAATAAATAAATAAAGGTATTGTGTCCATCTACAACTAAAAAATATATTTTTTAAAAAAATCAGTCATCTGTGCCACCAAGAGGGGACAGAGGTAATATCAGAACAATTTTTGTTTCTAACTACCTGCAGGTTAGAGTGCACACAAGCCTTCACTCAACTAACAGTTTCCTTGTGATTGTTTTGTCTTTACAAGTATACTAACTTCTTCAACTTCCCTGGACTTGCTGCAGTTTGATTTTTTTTTTTTTTTTTTTTTTTTTTTTTTTTTTTTGGTACTGGGGATTGAACTCAGCGGCACTAGACCACTGGGCCACATTCCCAGCCCCTTTTTGTATTTTATTAGAGACAGGGTCTCACTGAGTTGCTAAGTGCCTCGCCATTGCTGAGGCTGGCTTTGAACTCGTAATCCTCCTGCCTCAGCCTCCCAAAGTGCTGGGATTACAGGCGTGCACCACCGCGCGCCCGGCTTGCAGTTTGATTTCTTTCACACAGAAAAGGAATAGCCTACAGGCAAAGTATGTTAAGTAGACTGTTCCTAATTCTCCATTTCAAAAGAGTTTCCCTCTGTCCAAAACAGCAGGGAAAGAGACATGATTATTATGCATATTAATCGAAAGCTTCAATTTGTTTTCAATAAGAAAAACCCTTTGGGCACTTTAAAGGGTTTTCTTTTTACTCCTACTGAATGTAGATAATATAATAAAGCAATTTAATAAATATGACAAGCAACTACTATGTACTAGCCCTGGTGGGCACAAAAGAAGTGGTCTTGGGTCCTGCCCTCAAAGAGCTCTTAATCCAGCATCACATGCAGTAGTCTGTTCTGCTTAGTCAGAGGTCTAAGTCAGTACTGAGCCAGCCTGGTGTTCCCAGCACCTAGCCCTGCCCCACAGACGCGATTTATGTGTGCTTGTGGCTGAAGCACACACATATCAGAAAGAACGTACTGTTCCAGAGTACATGGCTCATTAGGATGCTAGGTAAACCCTAGTTCCCAGAGCCCTTAGAGTTCATGGAAATCTAGCACCTGGCCTAGGTGCTAGATTTTGCTCCTTAATACATTTGATTGAGAAATGAAGCTGTATAGAAAAAACTGTAGTGATTCAGACTAATATAATCCTTGTGCCATATCAAACAAACATGAGGGGGAGATTTAAATATTTTTGGCCCAGTACTCTACATAGCTGATAGAAGTACTTCATTCTTTGCTTTATACCCAGAGAATACACCATGGTGATTCATTTTATCTAGGGCTTATTAAACACAAGAATCACAGGGGAAACCCCAACTTTCTTCCTAATACCCTTATAACAAATGAAAAGGCAAAATATTTCCTCATCTGGGTCCCTGACCTAAGATAAACTTGTAAGAGTCTAGTTTAAAAAAAAAAAAAAAAAGCTACAAATAAATAGCAGAAAGATCAGTAGAGTAAAGGGAAGGGACAAGCGGAGGGGAAGGGGAAGTACTGTAGACCGAATTAGAACAAATTATATTCCATGCTTTTACACTTTGTCAAAATAAATTCTAAGCCAGGCGCAGTGGTTCATGTGGCTTGGGAAGCTGAGGCAGGAGGACTGCGAGTTCAAAGCCGGCCTCAGCAAAAGTGAGGCACTAAGCAACTCAGTCACCCTGTCTCTCAATAAAGTACAAAATAGGGCTGGGGATGTGCTCAGTGGTCGAGTGCCCTTGATTTCAATCCCTGGTACCCCTCTACCAAAAAAAAAAAAAAAAAAAAAAAAATTCTGTTGTCATGTATAACTAAAAAAAAACCAATTTACAAAAAGATCACTTGTGAACCATCAGAGAGAGATGTCAACTATAAAAGGGAAATAATATTTATTGAGTGCCTATCATATGCCAAGCACCATGCTATGTGCTCCCTTAAATCTTGAGTAGTGAAAGATTATCATCCAAACTTCACAGTTGAGTAGATTAAAGTTCAGAGAGGCTAAGAAACTCACTGAAGCCATACAACTCAGAAGTGGCAGAACCAAGTCTCCTTCCCTCCATTATAGCATGCAGATCTTTACTATGCAGGTACTATGACTGCTACTACTGAGTATGACCATGTGGGAGTGAGGTATGGAACAAGGCAGACCAGGTTTTATGGGGCCAAAATTTATACAAAATTTGCATCCCTCTCTAAGGAAAAAAAAAATACAAATACAAAACTAGGTATAAAAGTGAAGATTTAATGAGAATAAATATAGAAATCATGTGAATTACACTTTTTTAACATTGACAGATACCACAAATTTTCTTTTGATTTACATAAGTGATATGTGTTTCCTTTCATATCTGAATTTAGATACAAGCAATAATTCTGAAAAAAATATGAGAAATGAACCTGAAATTAAGCTATACACAGTCTCTGTGTTCCTAGATTGTATTGAGCTACATGACTGGATGGTGGAATTCCTCTTAGGCTAATTAATTATGTGACTTATTAATGAAGACACGTGAGGGTTGGTCAGGGAACACTTGTTTCTTGGGGCATTTCTCTTGTATTGGTGGCAGTTGGGAAAGTCCTTTCCTCTAAAACCTAGACTCACTGCAATAGACTCAGTAAGATGAGATCCAGCATAGGATGATGCTGAAAGCATACATCTTCTCACACAGACATTCTTGTTCGGCTGCCTTCAGAAATTCGGGGGAGGGGGGGGGGGACAACTATTCTATACTATTTTCATAAAGAAATAAAAAATAATGAGCTCATAATTATATACTTGACATTATTGAGCATAATCCAGACAGGAGGGAATGTACTTGGCTAGGCAACAATTCTTCTGCTCACAGTTTTATGTCTGCTAAAGGCAAGAATTTTCTACAGTTGAACTTCTCGAATTTGGTTTCCACCTTCATTTTTCTTCTCTACCCCTATGTTTCTAGTGATAAGCACCATAGAACTGGGTCATATCCTTAGAAGCTCTGGCCCTCATCTTTGCTTCCCCATGGGTAAGTCATCCAGTGTGTGACAGGACTATTCCTAGAAGACATTCGTGTGTGTGTGTGTGTGTGTGCGTGTGTGTGTGTGTGTGTTATTTTTTATATTTACATGTTCTTTTTAGGTATACATGACAGTAGAGTATATTTTGACATATTATACATATATGGAGTATAACTTATTCTAATTAGATCCCCTTCTTGTGATTGAACATGATGTGGAGTTTCACTGGCCATGCATTCATAGTGTAGGAAAGTTATGTCCAATTTGTTTTACTGTTATTCCTAGAAGATAGTCCTTGCCCAAACTGCTACAAAGTAATAGCAAATGTCATTAAAATATCTCATTAAATTACATGCATCTCAAATTCACCTTCCTCTAGCTAGATCCAAAACATGCCCATCACTCAGATGAAAAGCAAAATGAGGTGAACTGTGATGATGAGGAGTCGAGTGGAAAGAGAAGGAGATCTGGAGGGACTGTATTTAAAACATCTTGCTTTTACAATATTTAGAAACACATGACTATGGGAACATACCACCAGGATCCCTTGTAGAGCATTCATGAGGTGGCCTGAGATTGACAGCTGCTTTGGAACAGATCATATTATGAGAAAAAAAGAGAAGAGAAGCAATCCAAGGGCCAAGAGGTTATTTGATGAGTCTAATAAGGTCTCTGGATGCCCCTATATATCAGACAAGTCTTGGTTCAAAACAGGCACTGTATAAAGAAGAGTAAAGTTCTGACAATCACCTCTACTTCAATAAATTTAATGAACCATACCGCCTAGCATACACAAGACCCTGGTTTTTATCCCCAGCACCAAAAAGAAAGAAAAACCACTTCAGAGACTAATACAGCACAGTTCAATAATTAGGATCAGCCAGTCTTTTTTCTTTTCATATCTCATGCAAATGCTTATAATGAGTCATTTTGTAGAAAAACTCACAGCAGTACTGTTGTCCCATGCATTATTTTTAAGAGCCTAATATAGACTAGAAGGTTACTGTTGTCCACCCTCCCCTCCCTTGTCAGCTCATCAAAGCTTCAACATCTAGTTTCAGGGAAGGCAAATTGGTTTTCATCAAGGACTTAAAAAAATAAATATGATCCCTCACAAAAAGACAGTGTGAGGTCCTTTTATTCTATTGGATATTGCCAGTAGAGCTGATCCTTCAAAGGGAAATATCCATTAACTTCAGCTCCAAAGGACACACAAAATTGACCCCACAGGATTTTAGGCCTTCATTTATATGCCTTTTATAAATAACAGCCCCTTTCCCCTCCTGTTGCTACCTGAATTGAGTGGGATGGGCCAAGAGCTTGCAAATGCCTCATTCCAAACACAGATACCCTGCAAAAAATCCCACAACCTTGCAGCCCCCCAAAGAAGCTCCATCCTAACATCTAGCCCTAAATGCAGACTGCAGGCTTTTCTAAGAGCTATGAGGTTGAAAACAAGCAAAAACTCTGTGTCATGCTAGCTTGGGACTCAAAAGCAAAATTATTTCACAAATTATTTTGCCATAAGGTTGGTTCACAAAAGAAAGGAAAAGTAACCAAAATTTCATTCCTGGCTACCACGTGTCAGGAACTTTCCTACATGCTTCATGCATACTGTTTTGAGTTAAATACTATTTTATAGATATTTTATAGATGAGGAAACTGAGACTCAAGAGAGTTTAAGACATTTTCCCTGAGATCCTGTAGCTGTGCACGGGCAGGGTTGGTATTCACACAGAAGGCGTGACTGTGTGAAGCAGAACCACAGTGTAAAGCCGGAGACCATGAGCTTTGAGCTACACATGACAGCCCCATGACTGGAGACAGGCAGCTATGCCCCTTTCTTCCTTGTTAAAAAAGGATACACACACAGTACCCACATCTGAGGTGTTACAAACGTTGAATGAGTCATAGATATAAAACGTCAGCCCTGAGTTCAATCCCCGGTACCACAAAAAAAAAAAAAAAAAAAAAAAAAGTCAGCACTTAGAAATGCTCAACAATTTTCATTATTTTCCCTTCCTTTCAAACTCCATAGAGGCAGAGGCTACCTCTTTTTCCTTATCTTGCACATACCCAATCCTAAGCAAATATCTGTAGAAATGAACGCTGCCATGTCCAGTGCTTTTTGGTGACTTGACATGATGTTTGCCAAAGTATCCTTTGCCTGGCATCCTTATATCTAAAATATTAATGTTCTCCTTTCAACAGATTGATTGGATAAAATATCCCATACAACAATGCAAATAATGTAGGAAAGCTTTTTACAACTTACTAAACCATAAGTTCCCACATCTTCATTTAATAACATTTTTAAGCAAGCATAATATAAATGAAATAATCATGAAGTTATTAAACAAACACACTGAGCAGTACTGTGCCCCATAAGAGGCATGAATGGCCAGGGGGTCAGGAATACATCTGACTCAATAAGGTGGTCCAATAAAGGCCTGGCTTTTAGAGTTCCAGATCAGCTGCTAAGACACTAACCCAAGCATATGAATGCTGAAGCCAGCCCCACAGCTTTTAACTGAAGCAATACTAATAAGAGAAATAGGGTTTGGCCTAGGAATAAGCATTTGGGCAATAATTGGTCTGCTTCTCTCCATTTCCACATAAATCACCCTAGTCTAAGCCATCATTATCTCTAGACTAGAAGTCTGCAATGGCTTCCCTGGCTGATCTCCTGCTCTTGCCCTGGACCTCTCATCCATTCTTACACTGCAACCTGAGAGAGCTTTTGAAAACACAAGTCAGACCATGTTGGTCTCCTGGCCTCCCATGGTTCTTAAAATCAAAACCAAATTCTTTATGCAATGTATAAATGTACTAAAACATCACACAGTACCCCATAAAGGCGAATGACTATTATCCACCAATTTAAATGTTTAAAAAATAAATAAATTTTTCTTTATGGTCTAGAAAACCTAATGGAATCTGACCCCTGTTTACCTCTTTTAATCAGTGAATGAATGAACAAATGAATAAATGAGAGATAGCACCTATCTAGTATGAAGCCTAGAACATCCGCTATCACTCTCATTTAACCTTTACTGAACGTTTGAGCACACAGAGCTGTGTACAGAACACAAAGAAAATTCAACCCCCCTGCATTTCAAAAGCTATGTTCCAGGATTTTCCAAACATAGGAAGAAGAGAACGGTCTTGCTTGGCAACACATATTCTGCTATCATTTTACTTCTTCAGACTCAAACAGAGTTAGTAGTGTGCTGAGAGCCCCTACACACAACTATGAGAAATAAACTAAAAATGCTAATAAAAATATAGATATGCTGCTAGAAGGAAGGGAAAGAGAAAGCAAAAAATAATAATAAGAAGAAGAATGAGGCAGAAAGTTCAGAGAAGAAGCAGTGAGAAGGAGAGAAAGAATACATATGTGGCTTTCTATATCTCTTCACCTGGGACAGCCATTTGACTGGGACTCATCTGAAAACAAAAGTAATCAAGGTGAGCCTTTGGGTCTTGGACAGACCACGACCACATAGGATTAGACTCTTTAAAAAATTATCTTTATTGACCCTCTTCTCAAGGACATAAGAGAAACTGAGAACAAATCATAGCTAAGATGTCAACAGCAATTTCAATAAATCAATCCACTCTACTTTCTCATCTACATAGCTGATCTACATATCAAAAACCAAGGATCCTAATACCCCATGTTGTGATAATAATAGTTTATTCCATTACCATGTAAACACTGAGGAGCTAGCACATCAATAGACGTGCTGGAAATACTGATCTAATTCTAAAAATATCACTTCCTTTTTCTCTTCAGGAAGCAATTTTCCAGGTTAATACAAATATGCAAGGAAAAATACTGAAACTCATCAAGGCTGCCTGAAACTCTTGTGGATTCATTAGCTGGATGTCCCAAGTACTTCTCCTACATATAAGAACTGGACTGAGCAGTCACTGCTGTTGCTGACTTTCTAAATCTTCAAAAATGTAGCAGAGTCTAAGATTGCAATGGCCACTCCTTTCTCTTGGACCCATGACAAGAATCAGAAGGGAATTCTTTTCCCCAGGTCTGGACTTGGCCTCAGAACTTCTCTTGATCACTGAGTATGGTGGCACTCCGGAGGCTGAGACAGGAGGATCACAAGTTCAAGGCCAGCCTCAGCAACTTAGTGAGACCCTGTCTCAAAATAAAAAATAAATGTAGGTCAGTGGTACAGTACCCCTGTGCTCAATTCCTATTAAAAAAACAAACAAACAAACAAAAAAATTTCTTTTGATCCCCCAGATACCTTAAGAAACCTCCATCAAACAGAGCGGATATACAGCTTTTTCCTATACTCAGCTAAGACTTTCGGATCCCTCAGGAAGAGCTACTGTGAAAATCAAACTCAAAATCAGGCTGTAATATAGGATACATCTGTATAACTTCAGTGATCTTTAAACCTTCCTTATATTAATTATCCCAATTATCTATCATCTCCATCCCAACAAAGCCATCATTTTAGATATCTATGTCCAGTTAAGCTGCCAACGTTTTATGCTGTGTGCCCACCCTTGGTCTACCTTCCACAGACGATGTTATACTCTGAGGACCATTCTTTCTCCAACCTGCTTCTCTGTTAACACCTCCAGGTGTACATCCATGTACACCGCCTTATTCCTTCAGGACCCTTCTTTCTTAGTTATATAGATAACCGCTTAGTTAGCCTGACAAATGCCTAAGCTAATTGTGCTAATGCTCCCACAGGCAAATATATGCATTTGAACATTGGAAACAATGCTTTCTATTAGTACCAGAATGACACAAATGGGGGAATATTAATTGGCTAGAAGAGACTGGGGATCCAAATAGAAACTGCTGCCAGTCCTACCTCCTTACTTTTCTTAGTGCTCACTCCACAGTTCTTCCTGAATCAGTCATTGCCCTGGGCCTTTTCTAGATTCATTTCAGCAAGCCAATTTAACCACCATATACAAACATGAAACACCTAAAATTTTCTAAGGAAAAACTAAGCTAGTTGAAAAAGAAGTACCTGATTTTTATAAGCCTATAGGCATATGCTAACTGGAAAAATTTACTATGAACACCCTTGCATACACACACACACACACACACACACACACACACACACACACTCCTTTCTCTGCAATCATTAACCTGGTACCTTCCAGAAGCTGAATAAATTAGGTATCCAATACCTAATGTGGCTTAACATTTTCACCAGTTCTGAATAGGCCCAGACAACAAGGAGTGGGTGGAGATGAGTGTGTACTTTCATTTCTTTCGTGAGCACTATTCTCTATGCAGTTTTTTTTTTCTTCCTTAAACTACACACAAAAAAGAAAGAAAGAAAGAAAAAAGCTTTAACTGCCTGAGTAATTTTGTTTTGTGGTATATTATTATTCACTTTCAATAATGCAACTCAAAAATGACTTATAGGATTACAAGAATACAGTATAAAATTTCTAATACAATTCAATGGCCCTTAAGTAAAAACATGAACACCATCGACTGCAGTTATCCTGTACAATGGCAGAAAACTGTCAAGCTTGATTATTTGAAAATGCAAGAGAACTGCTTAGACAAGCTCCAAACCAAACTTTCCCTTGCTCATACAATAGGGGATGCTTAAAATCAAGACTATAATAATATTAAATCAGTTTTATGATTAGGAAACATACTTTTTAAGTTAATTCAGCACAAGGTTCTCTGAGTTAGTATCTAATAATAGTTATTTCTAGGAGGCAGATCACAGAAGCCACTTGCCAATCAAAATCTGCACACTCCAGGTGAAGTTAAAGAAAAATTCTTGGTGCAAGTTTACTCCTGAGAAATTATTTGAAAATGCAAAATACTCTACATTCACCACCCCATATTCAGTTGGTGGGTCCTGTTTTATTAAATGCAATCCAGTTCTTCAAAAAACTGTTCAATTGAGGTTTTAGAATATTATTAGATTAACATTGAGTATATGGTATGTGCCCAAAGAAAAATTCTATGAATGAATAAATAAGTGAAGACTCTGATATACTAAGAATCTCCAGTGTAGAAAATTCACATGTAGAATCATATTCACTTTCCTTAAAATTCTATTACTACTCTTTGTATTATTATTCACTCTCCTTAAGACTATTTCTCTTTTTGAAATGTTCTATTTTCTAAGCAATGTATTAAACAATAATTAAGCATCTGCACATCTATTCTATTTAGATATTACATACATTTATCCTAATTCATAAATTACAAAAATTAGATAATCCTGCCAGCATAAGTCATTAGAAGATGACAATAAAAACTCATGAGTGTTGTGTTTTAGTTTATCCCTCATTCTGCTCCATAACCCAATCAAGTTTAATGTCGAAAATTTCCCTCAGTTGGTGCATCAAACACTTTATTTTTCAAATACAATTGATTTGACCAGTATCATTGTGGTTGGAAATGTTTTCCTTCCCTTGGTCTCTGCCATGGTCTTCTCTGGATATAGTTCAATTAGATGCCTTCTCACTTTTTCACAAGTAGCCTGTTTTTGTAAAAGTTTGGAAAAACTTTGAAAAAGAACTATAAAACGTTTTCACTGTCAATAGAAAAAAAATGGATTGCTTAAGCCAGACACAGCTCCCCGTAGAGCTAACCTTTTGATCCTGGAATCCTTTCATGCACTTAAGTCTTCACCAGAGTCAATGGGAGTGTTGTGTATGCAAGGGCAGCAGGATCAAGTTCAGTCTCTTCTTTAGTACTCTGTAGCCAAGTGGGGTAGCCAGCTGAATCTGGTTTAGTTAAAAAAAAAAAAATCTTTCCTGATGCTTTGAAGTTTTTGGGCAGTGTAATAATATCAGGATTTGTAGGAGGTTATTTTGCATAATCCTTAATAAGATATTCTTATGGCTTCAAATAGTAGAATAAGAGAAGCAAGAACCTCAGCACTCATACGTAGAATTTTTTTTTATCAAGTTGTGTATAGAAATGACTCAAAATGCATTTCAGGAAAATGCATAATCATAAGACTGCCCAACTGTGTATCCAGAAAGGAATGTACCTTAAACTATTCCTGATAGTTTCATGGCTTCCCTCCCCCTATTTGTAAAAAAAAGGAAAATAATATAATATCCCTCCCAAAAGTCTCCACAAAAAGTAAAATGGTGATTGTCAGGGGCTGGGGACCGAGGGATATGGAGTTAGTGTTTAAAGAGTACAGTTTCAGTTTTACACAATAAAAAGAGCGACGGTTGCACAACAATGTGAATACACTAATGTCACTGGAAAAGCTGTGCACTTAAAAACTAGCTAAAATGGTAAATTTTGTTAGGTATGTTTTGCTATAATTTTAAAAATATTTTTAAAAAGCATATTTTTAAAAATTTCCAAAGACCTACACTATTTAGAATCAGGAAAATTAGAAGTCTGCTAACTGGACTATTCCTACATGGTTTGCATTCACTTGTTCACTTTTTCCATCTAAATGAGTACTAAATGCTCTGATGAAAACAAAAAAGCTGGCTGGAGGATCCTACTAGTATGTGGATTAAGTATCCCTGTGACTAATCTAACTACTTGAGTAGAAATAAGGCACTCTTTCCTTTAGAACTCTTATCACCCTGACCGGCAAGTGCTCCATAAGGGAGACTCTTTTCCAGGCAAGACCAAAGGCTGACCAAGGCACCTCTGCACTACTAGGTGGAACAGGGCCTAGAGAAGAGAGAAATACAGTAGTATGACACAGAAGTCACAAAATCTCTCTGCTGGAAGTTGGATCACTTTATTATTACCAAGAAACGAGGTTTGTTTCCTGGCATTTTGACTTGGACATTAAGAATTTAAACTAACACTACCGGACACAACCCATTTTTAATTTTTTTTATTTTTTGTGCTGGGCATCTACTGCTTTTAAAAATAAGTGAGGGGGGCTGGGGTTGTGGCTCAGCGGCAGAGTGCTCGCCTCGCACGTGCGCGGCCCAGGTTCGATCCTCAGCACCACGTAAACATAAATGCATTGCATTGCATACAACTAAAGTAAATTAATAAATATTTTAAAAAAAATAAGTGAGGAAGGGTACTGATACTCAGCCTCATTTGTAATGTACAGATGCAAGTTCAACCAATAAACTATTTTTCTATCAGATGGCAAATTCTAAAAAACTAACAACAATAACAGTGTTGGAGAGAATGTATGGAAATACATACCTTGTGTATTGTTGATGACAATGTACATTCGTATGACTTGGGCATAAGTTCAGCAACTTGGCAAGTTTGTCACTATCAAACTGTTACATATTTCTACCTTTTAAGGAAAGTTTTAGGAAGTTTTTCTTAAACGGATCATTGTATATGTGAACACAGATGCAGATATTCATTGCAGTGTAATTTATAATTGTGAAGAATCAAAAATCAACCATATCCACTAATAGGAGATTGGTTAAATAAATTATTGTTAATTCATCCAGTAATTATTGGTTGAAGGCCTACTGAGCACTAGACAGTATTTTATATACAATATATATAATGTATAATGTATACATTATATACATAATGTATCCATTAAAATAATGATATAGATCTATACTCATTAGTATGGAAAAGGTTTACAAAATGGTTTCTAAGTATTATCTCATTTACATAAAATTGTGCATATATTTATTTATATATTCATATATTTATATGTGAATATGTATGCATTGAGAGACATCTGTAAGGATGATCACCAATGTTATCATATTACCTGTGGTTATTCTCTAGGACTTTTGTCACTGTCACTGCTGCTAATCCTTTTACTTTTCCTAGCTTGAATATTTTATAATAAACTATATTGTTTTCATAATCTAAAAATATTAGAGGTACATCTATTTTGAAGAAAAATAAAAGAACCCTTGATACAATGTAATCATGCTAATATGCACAAAAAATTACCAGACGGCCACAGAATTCCAGAAATCAAGCTGCAATTCTAAGAAGACGCAAAAGCAGATGTTTGCCCACAAGGATGAGGTAAATGGGGATGAAGCACAACGGTTCCATAGAACTCAAGTACACAATGCAGCTGAATGTACTCTACTAAACTGGAAATACAGGCCAGCAAAGTCCCCAAGGACCACAAAGGCTTAAAACCAATAACAATAAACATATCATATACAGAGGGGCTTTTATATAACTTGGCTGTCATCTGCGTTGAAATGTTGGTCCTTTAACAGTTTGTAATGTTGCTTTATAACTCTATACATCATTCTCTTTTCCTTTAAAAATAATTTCACATGCAACCTCTCTCTTCTCTTAATCCTGCAAGAGAGTTTTCAGTCTGAGCAGGTGGGAAGCTACATCTTCGCTTAAAGTCTAAAATACACTTGGCTTTACCTTATTTATGATTATTTTAGCCAAAGTATCAAGCACATATCTATAACATTACCAAAATCTACAGATATTTCCTTGTTTTGTCACTATAAGGAGAATCAACAGGATGTACACTGTAAAACAGAGAAACCATAACACAGAGTGATAAACCAGAATTCATGGGAGAAACTCTCTCATGAATTTGATGAATGCTAATACTTGAATAGCTGGCTCAACATGAACAATAGGACAGAAACACACAATCCCATCTGATCTTTTACCTGCTAGGAAGGAACATTCACAGATTTCTCATGTTAAATGTGTGGAAAAACTACTTAAAAGTTGGGGTTTCTATTGTGAGAGATGTACTAAGTGTTCAACTTTGAATGTTTTCAGTTTTTATGTTGTTGTTTATTCCGACTGGGTTACTTTACATTTTTCAACTTTCTACTACATATGCATCATAAAACTGCAGCTTTCTGAAAGCCACATAAAACTTCTGCTCCCGGACTTTAAGACAGAATCAAATCCCAGCAGTAAGCAAAACACCTTGCTTTCACAGTTTTTACGATAAAAATTGAAAACGAAACTTGAAGACATTTGGTTCAGTCAAACAGAACAAACAAAGCAAGCACTGTAGTCTGGTGTCTTTTATTAGGCCAACTTTGAGTTCTGAACACGCAAGCTCTCTTGACTACATGGCAATCTACGAACAAGTGTTCATGTGCATACACACAGACCTGTAAGAGGCATTAAACATCCTAAATTCGTTCTTTTCAAAACTAATTTTCGGAAATCAGGATAACCTGCCACAGATTTTATTAAAAGTGCAAAAAAATTTCTGTAACATACGACCTTTCTGATTAGAAGAGGACATGTACAGACTGTTGGCCAAACCAAGCTTCATGCTGCCCCTGTTAACAAAGCCAAAAGACCTATATTATCTGTGCCAGATGCACCAAGCTTTCTCTGATTTCTTGCCCTTCCCTCTCCATTTGTTATATTCTTCAGAAGAAAAACCCTAAACCTCAGCAGTCTGACAGTTTACCAAAGAATAAATCATGTGGAATAGGCCTGAATATCTTGCAAGAACAAAGAAATTTTAGAAAGCCCCAGGAACATCAGACTGACTCATGAATTTTTTGGATGTTCACCAAGTTAAAATGAATAGGTCAGCTCACCTCTACTGGGGTTTACATTAGTAGTTCAAAGTTAGAGACAGTACGGTGGGAGATTGAGCAGAAGTCCCCTCCTTGCCTGCCAAAGCACGTCCTCATTGCAGTTGCCTCTTTAAGAATCTTTGTGAATGGAACATTAAAGGAAATGATTAAAAGAGAAAGAATACTCCATGTTCATTAGTGTGATACTGCACAGTAAAAGGTTACTTTCATTTTCTTTAGTGACATTTTTGAAGAATGATGTCAAGAATAACGTTTTTTAAACAGGTTTAATCTCAAACCTTCTTTAAATAGTTGAATGAAAAATCTCTAGGCTAAAAACTGAAGTAGTATGATCTTTCATCTTAACTCATCAGGAACAAAGGGTTTACATTTGATTTAATGTATGTTTGTTTTCAGAATAAATTATTAGTGCTGAATCAATCCTTTCTGTGGTTTTGCTGCAATAATCATGTTTGAAGTAACCAAGGACATTTTATTATTCACTGTTCAAATTTTTAATACTTAAAACTAAGCAAATAGCCTGTAATCCCAGTGGCTTGGGAGGCTGAGGCAAGAGGATCACAAGTTCAAAGCCAGCCTCAGCAATGGCAAGGCACTAAGCAACTCAGTAAGACCCTGTCTCTAATAAAATACAAAAAAGGGCTGGGAATGTGGCCCAGTGGTCGAGTGCCCCTGAGTTCAATCCCTGGTACCAAAAAAAAAAAAAAAAAAAAAAAACCCTAAAACCCTAAGCAAATAGTTTAAAATTTCTGCACATCAAAGGAAACATCAGAGTAAAAAAGGCAACCCATAAAATGGGAGAAACCATTTGGAAATCAGATATCTGATAAAGGGTTAATATCCAAAATATATAAAGACCTTGTACAACCAAACAATAATCACCCAATTTTAAAATTTACAAGTGGCTTAAATAGACAGTTCTCCAAAGAAGATATACACATGGATAACAAGTCACAAAAAGATGCTCAATGTCACTAATCATAAGGGAAATGCAAGTCAAAACCACATTGAGATACCACCTCACATGCATTAGAACGGTCACTATCAATAGAATAGAAAATAACAATTGCTAGCAAGGATGGAGAGAAATTAAAACCTTGGTACACCATTAATTGGAGGGTAAAATGGTGCAGCCATTATAGAAAACTGAAGGTTCCTCAAAAAAATTAAAAGTAGAACTACCATACAGTCCAGCAATCCTACTGCTGGACAAATATCCAAAGGAAATAATATCAGTATGTAAAAGAAATAACTGTGCTCCCATGTTCACTGCAGCATTATTCATAATAATGAAAAGATGGAAGCAGTTCAAATGTTTGACAAACAGATACAGAAAATGTGGTATACACATACAATAGCATATTATGCACCCTTAAGAAATTCTGTCACGTTACAACATGGATGAATCTCAGGACATTATGCTAAATTAAATAATCCAACCACAAGAGGATTGCATCCATATGAAGTATATAACATAGTCAAAATCATATCAACAGAAAGTTGATGGGCTTGGGGGCATAGATTAGTTGTAGAGCATGTGTCTACCATGCACAAGGCCATGGGTTCTATTCTCAGCATAAGGAAGGAAGGAAGGAAGGAAGGAAGGAAGGAAGGAAGGAAGGAAGGAAGGAGGAAGAAAGAAAGAAGGAAGGAAGAAAGAGGGTCAGAAGGTCCTGGAAGGAGGAGAGAAAGGGAATTCGTGTTTCATGGGTATAGTGTTTCAGTTCTGCATAATGAAAAAGTTCCAGAGATCTGTTGCACAACAATGTGAATATACTTAACACTACTGAATGGTACACTTAAAAATGGTTACAATGGCAAATTTAATATTGTGGGGCTTACATTTAACCACAATTAAAAAAAAAAAAAAAAAAAAACATGGGCTGGGGATATAGTTCAGTTGGTAGAGTGCTTGCCTTGCATGCACAAGGCCCTGGGTTTGATCCCCAGCACCCCCACCCCAAGGGGGGGGGGGGAAAAACTTCCTACAACCCGCCCAAAAAAAAACTGAGGAAAAAAAAAATGCCAAATTTTCTTAGGTTATGTCTAAACAATGAGCTAAATTTTTTTCCAAAAAATCATTCAACGAAAAACATTTTGTCAATATTATTTGGCAAAAATAATGTACTGAGCTGGGTGCAGCTGCACATGCCTGTGATCCCAGAGGCTTCAAAGGCTGAGGCAAGAGAACTGCAAGTTCAAAGCCAGCCTCAGCAACTCAGTGAGGCCCCAAGAAACTTAGTGAGTCTCTGTCTCAAAATAAAAAGTAAAAAGGGTTGGGGATGTGGCTTCATTGGGCAAACACTGCTGGATTCAAAAATAATAATAATGTATTAAGTTGTTTTTGTTAATATGATTATACTTGCATTCTTATGGTACTGTTTATAATAATATTAACATAAGCATATAACAAATATGATTAAAATAATAAATAATATTTTCTACAGCCATGGCAATACAATTTGGGGTATTATTAATAAGGATAGAAAAACTCATCCACTGTGTCCAACTAAATGATCTCTTCAAGATTCCATCCAAATCTAAAATCCCACAGTTCTTATTAGTTTATCAATCAGAACTAAATGGAACATTTTTTCAACTTTTGAGATACATGCATACTTCCATATTTCAAAAGTTTAAAATAAAGAGAAAGAGGTGGGGATATAGCTCAGTTGGTAGAGTGCTTGCCTCACATGCACAAGGCCGTAGGTTCAATCCTCAGCATCACAAAAAAAGAAAGAAAGAAAGAAAAGAAGAAGTTTTCATGAACACATAGAATCTATACAATTGGAAAAAAATGTTTGAGGTCCTAAAAAAGGGGGGAAGCACAAAAACTCTTTTTTAATGTTTCTATTGGTGCATTATAGTTATACATAATATTGGGTTCATTTTGATATAATCATACATGCATGGAATATAATTTGCTTCATCTTGACCCACATTGCTTCTTCTTTCCCTCCCTTCCTCCCTTCACCTGTTCCCTTTCCTCTACTCTACTGGTCTTCCTTTTATTTATTTATCATTTTTTAAATTGGTGCTTTATAGATAAAAATAAAGGTGAAATTCACTGTGGTATATTTGTTTATATACATATGGCACAATTTGGTCAGTGTCATTCTGTAGTTCCTCCCTTTTCCTATCCCTCTTCCCTCTCCCCTATACCCTTCCTCTACTCTACTGATCTCCCTTCTATTTTCATGGGATTCCTCCCTCCTTTTTTTTTTTTTTTAAATCCTTATTTTGCTCAAGCTTCCACATATGAGAAAAATATTCAATCCTTGTTTCAGCTTATTTCACTTAGCATGATGTTCTCCAGTTCCATCCATTTATCAGCAAATGCCATAATCTCACTCTTCTTGATGGTGAAGTAAAACTCCATTGTACATATATCCACATTTTCCTTATCCATTTATTTGTTGATGGGCACCTGGATTGATTCCATAACCTGGCTATTGTGAATTGTGCTGCTATAAACATTGATGTGCTTGTATGCTGATTTTAGTTCTTTTGAACAAATATCAAGGAGTGGGATAGCTGGGCCATATGGTGCTTTTATTCCCAGTCTTTTGAGGAATCTCCATACTACTTTTCAAAGTGGTTGTACTAATCCATACAAGGACTCTTCACACTTCATAGACCTCACCCTTTTCATCAAGAATCCTGAGAAGGAAGGTGTCTTAGTTCTTTCTGTGTTGCTACAGAATACCAGAGACTGAGCAAATTATACAGAAAAGAAATTTGTTTTTCACAGTTCTCAAGACTGGGAAGCCAAAACTAAGAGGCCAGCATCTGGTGAGGCCTTTGTATTGTCATTCCAGGACAGAAGGCAGAAGGATGAGAAAGCACATGTAAGAGAAAGCAAGAGACAGCTGATATTGCCTTTATAACTCTCACAATAATTAATCTACTCAGTTGATGTCAGCATTAATCCATTCACTTTTTATTGGGTCCCACTTCCAAATACTGTTGCATTGAGTATTGGATTTCCAACCCATGACCTTTGAGGGACACATTCAAACCACAGCAGAGGGCCAGAATGTGTTTTAGCCTGTGACAAGGTTGTATTCTTTACATCTATCCAATCTCTCCCCCAGACACTACTTGCCACCAAATAGCAATTAGATACCAAGAAAACAGAGTCTATGGAAAGGTTGGCTTAGCCTGTGCTGAAGAGGCATGAACTAGCCTGGCATTTCTCCATACCTTGTTGGACTGAAGTTCAATTGGCTTAGAATAGACTCAAAAGACTAGCAAAGGGCTTCCACAGGTCATCTGGTTGGTTCTCCAGTGCTTTAGGCAAGACCACCTATCTAAACCATTGCTCTCACATCAGTTTCTGTCTTATGTCTAAGGAGCCCAGAAAAAAAAGAGTCCACAGTAATCCTTTATAATGTTTAACAAATCTCACTATTGGGAAGTTCTTTCCTATTAGCTCCCCTCTAGTTCAAAACCATTTCCTTTTGTTCTCTTCTCAGCAGCCAGGGGAACGGCTGGTCAACAGTCTCCACACCATACCTCTTCATAGACTTGAAAACTTTTACTAAACTACCCAACAGTTTCTATTCCCCACACTGAATAATCTTAGCTCCTTTAACATTTCTGTGTAAGTTCCATTTTTTCAATCTCTTGATCAATTTTGTTCTTCCCTCTTTACTCACTTCTTGCTCAAATTTATGTAATAGTACTAGACTACCAAAAGCAAAATCTGAGCTGGGAAAGCATTAAAGTGAACTGGAGAGGGTATATGAGGACTGTTAAGAAGGTCTAGAGAAAGCAAGATGAGTGAGAGAGACAGAAAGAAAACTAGAGAAAGACAGGAACTTAATTCATGCTGTCAAGATAGTCCTGAGAATGAAAGTCTTAATAATCATTCTGAATTTCCCCCCATTTCCTACAGAAATTCCCTTCATGGTATTTTCAAGGCAATCACTGTATAACATTACATTCAGCCACCAGTTTTGTGAAAGTCTGTCTCAACTGACATTTGTAAAACATACTCTCCAACTTCAGTACTTTAGATTGCAATAAAACAGGTAATACAGGCTGATTTAGAAAAATGCAAGTCTCTAGTAACTCACCTAATAAATGCTTAATACAAATATTAAAGTCACACACCAAAACACATAATTTGACTCTATCCTAATTTTTTTTTTTTTTTTTGTACCGGGGATTGAACTCAGGGGCACTCGACCATTGAGCCACATCCCCAGCCCTTTTTTTTTTTTTTTCCTATTTTATTAGAGACAGGGTCTCACTGAGTTGCTAAGTGCCTCACCATTGCTGAGGCTGGCTTTGAACTCGTGATCCTCCTGCCTCAGCCTCCCAAGTGCTGGGATTACAGGCGTGCGCCACCGCGCCCGGCTTCTCTATCCTAATCTTTCATCAAGCAATAGACTATAATTATTTCTGAGATGAACATTCCTTGTCCTGAAGAAGGCCTAGCACATGCTGCAGTTTATATCTAAATCCTGGGTGTCAAAAAGTCCTGAAGATGTCAGGGTGTTTAAGAGCACCCTGGGTTCCCATGCCTCAAAGAAACATACCACTTAGCCACTTACTGAAGGGTATTTTGAATCACTTATCATACCACACCAAGAGTTTTCTTTAAAAGTATTTTCTTTTCAAGTTTTGTTAAATCAGAATTCAGGAATAATTGCATTCACATGTACACAATTCAACTTTTTACTCTTGATTATGAGAGAAGGAAGGAAGGAAGGAAGGGAGGGAGGGAGGGAGGGAGGGAGGGAGGGAATTGAAGAAGAAATCTACCCTGTTTTATGTACTCAATACAGTTAAATACTGATTAGAAATACCTTGACAAGATGCTACTTCTATTATGTCTTTTAACAAAGTGGATGTTTTATAAGTTCTAGTTTCTCAAATATTACAAGTCTGCCCCAGACAATTTTTCCTTAAGTCATATTTTTTCCCAAATATATATGACTCAGTATGTCTTTCTCAACTGTAGGTAAAATTCTATTCTTAAGAATGAAAACAGGAGCTGGGCACAGTGGTGCACACCTGTAATCCCAGCACTTGGGAGGCTGAGGCAGGAGGATCACTAGTTCAAACTCAGTGAGACCCTGTCTCTAATAAAATACAAAAAAGGGCTGGGGATGTAGTCCAGTGGTCAAGTGCCCCAGAATTCAATCCCCAGTACCAAAAAAAAATAAAATCAAAACAGGATGTCTTAACAGTTGTATGCATGTCCCTGCATACATTTGTAAATTGTGTGTATATTTGGAATGTTCTTTAATTTGCCATCCTATTATGCAGAGAAGTTGTTCTTAGCCACTAACTGAAAGGTATTTTGAATCACTTATCAAAAACAAATTGCTGCCATCTGTAAACAAATGACTAAAGGTATTAGTATCATAATGAATTTCAAGAATCAAAATCCATGAGGAGAGGTATAATGTTAATATCAAAATCTTGCTTTTTCTCCCCCATCCAACCTCCATGTACTAAAAGACAGCTGAGGAAGCAATTGCTGCACAGATGGGTCCTTACCTCCTGCTGTGGATCTAAGGGTGAAGGTCCTGACTGGGGCATTTGCATTGCAATAGAAAATCCAAGAATGCCAGATGTAGGATGACTCCTTGTATTTGTTTCCCAGCCTGACTCCTCCGATTCCTACCACTGTAAACTTAAGTGGCACGATCATGTTCAATACACATTTGCTGAACAAATAAGTGAAGACAAAATAATATAGCTTCTGAATCAGATCATACTGGTACCAACATTTTTCTTCAGCTGGCGAAATTGCAATTGAGAAGAATAAAAGGCCTGTCTGCACAGCATAACTTAAGGCATTCTTTATACCCATTCTTTATACCCAGTTGTGTTGTGATCAGTTGATTAATGAAGATTTCATGGAGTGTCAGGACCCTACACCAAACTGCTCAGTTATACTGCTATTTACTAGATGCATATACTGTTAGGACCTGTTACCTGCCCAGAGTAATTCAGGATATTAATTAGTACAAGGCAAGAAATCAAATGCAAGCTTCCTGACTTAGGGTTGTTCCTCATTATACCACAGTCTCAGCTCCTTTATGACTAGTTATTGCTGCATTCCATTGTCATAAACAGAATCCCCACAGTGGAGTTCTGCAGAAAAATGGTGTTGGCTATATTTCAAAACATCACCTATTCACAAGCTGCCTTTCCTATGACAAAGCATAGCAATAACTACAATTGATCTCCAGAGTCACAAAAATCTAAAGATCAGGAAAAAAGATCAGCTTTTAAAAATTATGGTTCAGAATAAAGACATGGGAAACAATTCAGTATTTTCTCAAGCAGAAAAGATTTATATGTACATATATTACAAAATAGTACAAACAATATGATTCCAACTTTGTAAAAAATAAATTATATATGGTATAGGATAAAAGAGAAATATAAAGAACCAAAAAGAATGAAAATATATCAAAATATTACTGGGTAGTTCTGCATGGTAAAATTAAGCCAGGTAGGGTGGCTCACACCTGCAATCCCAGTGGCTCTGGAAGCTGAGGCAGGAGGATTCCAAGTTCAAAGCCAGCCTCAGCAACCTAGCAAGGCCCTGTCTCAAAATAACCAATAAAAAAGGGCTGGTGTGGCTCAATGATTAAGCTTCCCTGTGTTAAATCCCTGGAGAAAGGAAGGAAGGAAGGAAGGAAGGAAGGAAGGAAGGAAGGAAGGAAGGAAGGTAGGAAGGGGAGAGGGGGAGGAGAGGGAAGGAAAGGGAAAGAGAGGGAGGGAGGAAGAAGAAGGGAGGGAGGGAAGGAGGAAGAAGGAAAGAAGGAAGAAATTAAGGTCACTTTTTTCTCTTTCTTAATTTTATACATTTTCTGGAATGAATATGTATTACTATTATAACACGCAAAGCATGTTATTTTTAAAATACTTAGACATGTTTTAAGTGCTACATTCAATAAGTTAATGAAATTTGCTTTTCTGATACTATTAGGACTTATATCTTCTTCCATGGACATTTTTTGTTTTTGTTTTTACCCTCCAATGGTGCTGGAGGTTGAACCAGGACCTCATTCATGCTAGGCAAGTACTCTACTACCGAGCTAGATCCCCAGCCCAATATTTATTTTTAAATGCAGGGCAGTATTACCCTGAAACTTTAGAGATCCCATTTCTATGATGAGGATGCATTCAGCTCACTATGATGTGCATGTCCTGCTAAAGACTTCAAATGTTTTATGAAGGAAGAGACCTTACATAGCAGACTGACACAACTGACATAGCCGAGGTCCAAAGAGTTAATGTGATTTTCCAAAAGCACAAACTTTTTCAGTTAGGGGAAGAGATGAAATAGGAACTGATTCTTTAACCACCCAGTCCAGTGTTTCTTTCATGACATGATGCTGATATGTTTTGGATGAGAATCCCTCAGACTACAACAAAAATAGCACCTAAGAAATGTACAGCAAGCCGGGTGCCATGGTGCACGCCTGTAATCCCAGCACTTGAGAGGCTGAGGCAGGAGGATCACAAGTTCAAAGCCAGCCTCAGCAATGGCGAGGCACTTAGCAACTCAGTGAGACCCTGTCTCTAATAAAATACAAAAAAGGGCTGGGGATGTGGCCCAGTGGTCGAGTGCCCCTGAATTCAATCCCCAGTACCAAAAAAAAAAAAAAAAAAAAAAAAAAAAAGAAAGAAAGAAAGAAAGAAATGTACAGCAAAATGGCAAATAGATAAAAATTTGTACATAGCTCACAGAGAACTGTTAAATCCAGTAAAATACCAGATTCTGCTTTCAAAATGCCATTGACCTTTCTAAGAATTCCATCTAGAGAAATGATTAGATTGGATTTAGAAAGATACTTAAAGAAACTTGATTTGTATCTTAATAGTAACAAAATTCAAAACTTAAATGAAAACACCTGGTTTCATTTCTTTATTGATTAGAACAGCTAGAGATTCCGAGACATCAAGCATAACTCACCATTTATCTGCTATGGAAATAAAGTTCCTGGCTTGAGTGTAAATCTTATACTTTTGACTATGCCCCTTACAGCTAATTAATCTTCATTTTCCCTCATGGGTCCAAAGAAAGCTTGAGGTATAGTTATTCATTAAGAAATGCATCCTTCCCACAAAATGCCTATGGGCGCAATTCCCCAAAAAAAGTAGGAAAAGGAAGGACTTAGTTAATTAAAATCCAGATCACTGGGATAATTGCCAATTCTGCTTTTTTTTTTTTTTTTTTCATTCCTCCCCAAAGGTTGTGAACCAAACCCAAGGATGAGAGGCCAAAGGGAGAGGACCACATGGCATAGTGGCAGAGGATCCATTTCTATTGAAGCTATGAAATAGACACTTTATAGAGCCTGGTAGTGTGCTAAATAATATTCAAAGATTACCAGAGTCAGATGAGAATCTTGGATTTGTTATCAATGGGATTAGACTCCCAAAACTGTTCTCACACTGCCTGGCTGTCACCAAATATCCTCTATACACACATACACACACACACACCCCAAAACAAGCAAAAATATCCATAATCCTCATCCCTCTCAATAAAGTAAGTTTAATTAGGCACTTTCACCTTGCTAATCAAAACCTTGCTATGGCTCTGTGTATCACAAAGACAAATGTAATTCTGGATGGATCTCAACAATGCACACCTCTGGAATTTGTTGCAATACATACTTCTGTTTAAAGGGGATTAATACCTATCTTTAAAAAAAAAAAAAAA
Source organism: Tamias sibiricus (assembly GCA_025594165.1). Taxonomy (NCBI): domain Eukaryota; kingdom Metazoa; phylum Chordata; class Mammalia; order Rodentia; family Sciuridae; genus Tamias; species Tamias sibiricus. Next base: position 58,214,517 of record CM046663.1, on the reverse strand, counting down.
AAAAAAAAAAACAGAGCATCATGGCCTAGTTAAGTATGGTACAATCATTGACAGATAGGGTAAGAGAGTGTGCTGTGTGTTCATTCATGTCAGGCAATACAGCATCTCAGAAAATGGGGACCTGAGAGGCCTCTCCGCCTCAGTTTTTATTTCATCAGATCCAGAAATAAGCTGCTAATTCCATCTGAACCAGAGATAGACCCTGAGGAGAGAACCCAAATAATGGAATACAAATATATACTTTAGACAGCATCACAGTCTTACTTCACAATGTACCTAAATTTGAAGAGGAGGAGGCAAAATCCAGAATACGCCCTCATTCATTAAGCAAACAAAGATTAAAACAATGGGGGTAAGTGACCTGCAAATCACAATCAACTATTGTTTAACTTTAAATAAATAAATAGTCAGTTCAAATACCCAGATTTTTTTTTTTTTTTTTTTTTTTTTTTTTTTTTTTTTTGGTACTGGGGATCGAACTCAGGGGCACTCAACCACTGGGCCACATCCCCAGCCCTTTTTTGTATTTATTAAAGACAGGGTCTCACTGAGTTGCTAAGTGCCTTGCCCTTGCTAAGGCTGGCTTTGAACTCGCGATCCTCCTGCCTCAGCCTCCCAAGTGCTGGGATTACAGGCGTGCGCCACCGCGCCCGGCAAATACCCAGATTTTTTAAAAATGTGTTCTGTAACCTACTTTATAAGATAATGGCAAATAAATAGTATTTAAAATGACAGCAGGGTTATATTTAAATAGGCAACTGCCAGGTTAGGCTACTAAATTTTCATCAAGCCCAATCCCTACACTTTCCACATGTCCAATTCTGCATAATAATAGTTGTTATTTACAAACCCACTGAAGTTTCCTACAGTAATTGTGCTTTCCTAAAATGCCTACCAAATAAATCAACTATATTAAATTACATTGTGTATATCATACCAATCACTATAGCTCACATTTTCCCATATTTTAATTAATTATAAACTGGCAAGTCACAAATAATAACTGTCTAATTAGTCAAAAAAAAAAAAAACAGTCTAATCCTGAACATTTAAAACCACACCTGTTTTGCTTACTACAAACATAACAAGTAAAACAGAAGAGACAAGACTACATGATAAACCAGGAAGCTACAAATGCTGCACTATCTCATCATTTGATATTATACACCAAAATATTTAAATATGTATAAATTTTTACATCAATCCAGATCTTAAATACCAGGCCACCTGAATGCTCAAATGAGGACCCTTAACTCAGCTAACTAGAAAAAGGACAAAGTGAAAATTTATTTCCCTGTTAAAATAAGGAAAATGCATATTAATCCAGATATTTTAAAAAATTTTTTGTAGTTGTAGATGAACCATATGCCTTTATTTTATTTGTTTATTTTTACATAGTGCTGAGAATCGAACCCAGTGCCTCACGCATGCTAGGCAAGCATCTACCACTGAGCTACACTGCCTGAGTCCTACATTAATCCAGATCTTACAAATAAATATAAACTGTGTTTTAAGTGTAGAAATTAAACTAGTTTCTCTGGACTTCCATAATGTTCTGACTTTTTCCCTATCACCACCTCCCTCCACCACACACAGTTTTCACCACTGGAGACACTGCAGGGTGAGAGAGAAAGAAGAAAGGAGGAAGTCTCATGACCTCTGAAGTTGGAAAGAGGAATTAAGTCTTGAAAAGGAGAAAGAGGATGACAGTTTTGCTTAATTCAAGTATTGAGCAAATATTGTTGCTTCATAATTTTTTTAAAAGAGACACTAATGGCTATTTCTTAGCCAACTACTTTATTTAATTTATAAGAATGACACCATAATGTAATGAAATTTGTTCCACACACAGAAATCACTTTGTCCCCACACTTGACAACATCCCTCACACAGAACCCAATCCCAAATCAGCTTTTATGATACAGCCTTAACCTGTGTCCTTAGATACCAAGCCACCTGAATGCTAAAATGAGGAACCTTAACACAGCTACGTAGAAAAAAAGACGAAGTGGAAACTTATCCCCCATGGTAAAATAAGTAAAATATATATTAAGGAAATGGGTAATTCAGGGAACCAGAGTATTTTAATAAATTCACAGATGTTTGTACTGATGCCTAAACATTTTAAAAAGGAAACAGCCTTTCATTACTTCACGAATCCCCTGCCAATTGTGAAGATGGTGGTAAAGCCTCCAGCATTCAAGAGAAAGCCCCATTCTCAGGGTTGTCAAGTCCCCACTGTCTCCAGCATCACGAATGTTCCACCAGCTCACGGAAAAAGCTCAGGCCTGTAAACATGTCTTTTATGGTTTAGATATGAGATGTCCCCCAAAAGCTCACGTTTGAGATAATGCAAGAAAGTGTAGAGGTGAAATGACTGGGTAATGGGGGTCTTAACCTATCAGTGCATTAATCCACTTGAATGGATTAACTGGGTGGTAACTGTAGACAGGTAGGGTGTGACTGGAGGAATGGGTCATTGGGTGCATGCCTTTGGGGTTTATATTTTGTCCTTGGTGAGTGGAGCTCTCTCTGCTTTCTGGTGCCATGTTCTCTGCCTCACTCACGAGGTCCTGCCTCACCTCAGGCCCAGAGTAATAGAGCTGACCATCTATGGACTGAGATCTCTGAAATCATCAATGTCTAATAAACTTTTTCTCCTCTAAAATTGTTCTTGTCAGGTCTTTTGTCCACAGTAGTGAAAAAGGTGACTAAAACAATGTCTGATGATGGCCTCTCAAGCCCTGAGTCTATGTTTATACACTCATTACAATGGATTCAGGAAGCTCAGATAATAACACATTCTATATTTCACTAGTCAATATTTCAAAACAATTAAAACAGCACCCATTTTAATGTTACCAGCATGGAAGAAATAGTTAAAGACCCATACCTTACCCTGGCCACTGCACACCTTCCACAGGAAGCTTTAACCAACTCTTCACAGTGCCAATGAATGTGGTTAAAAATCATGTAGAAAATGGCTAAATGTGCACTCAGCAATATGACTTTCACTGTCTAAAACTTAAAAAAAAAAAAAAAACTCAATTTTCACCCAATTTGGCTTGCCTTTCTTGCCTGTAAATTGCAATACTGCCAAGTTACAAGTTAAAGATTCTGCCAATTTTTCAGTTTTGTGAGCAAAGTCAGCATACTTTCCCTAAATGGGTAAAGTGTGTGTGAGTGCGTATGTGTGTGTACGTGTTTACACTTGATTAACTCGGCAACATATGAGACTCTTGTTCAAAATTCCCCAAATCTCTCCCTCTCTTTCTCTCTCTCTCTCACACACATACATACACACACACACACACACACACACACACACAAAACACCTTTGTGTCTGATCATAACAGAAAATGTCAAGCCCAGATTAAACTATGAGGAACTGGGAGAAATAGTTTGTAGTCACAAATGCTGATATCCACAGTCATTCACATCACACTTCTTACTATTGTGCAATTTAGGTAGGAAGTATTTACCACCCTTCTAGATCTTTATTCTAACGTGACTCATATCACAAATGTGGTGAGGTGACTAGTTTTAGCCTCCATAAAAATAAATGTAACTTCTAGAAAAGGTTCCCAAAGCAAACTGACAGCCAAAGACAACCTCTATTCAGAAGTGATAAAGGTCATGGTGGTAAAGGTCTAGGGACCCATTTTAGACTCAGGGATGGGGTTCTGAGCTCCAGGAGAAAATATTCAGCATGCTCTACAGTCATTAGGAACAGTAGTCACCAGCCACCTAATCAGTCTTTCTCAGACTTTGCAGCTTTTTAAGGGAAGCTAAAATACTGAGATTTTTAATTGTAAATTCTGAAAAACAACTAAACCCAGATCTTTAATACCTCTCTTTCATCCCAAAGCTAGGTAAGCACTACACTTAGTGGCAAATAACCAATGCTGATCATAACAGACACAGTGTCATTGCAAATGAAAAGTGAAGCTCTGGCATGAGAAATAATAAGTCAAATACATTGTCCAAGGGTGTCTACCCTAGTGCCAGCCATTCCAGAGGGCAATTTACCAGATGAATCAAAGGCCTTAAAAAGTTAGAATGCCATAAATACTCAGACACAGACATACATTCAAAGACTAAAGCATATTCAATGTAGCACTATTCATAATAGAAAAAAAGGCAAATAACCCAAACTTTTTTTATTTTTGGTACTGGACATTAAACTCAGGGGCACAAGACCACTGGGCCACATCCCCAGCCCTTTTTTGTATTTTATTAGAGACAGGGTCTCACTGAGTTGCTAAGTGCCTCACCATTGCTGAGGCTGGCTTTGAACTCGAGCTCCTCCTGCCTCAGCCTCCCAAATGCTGGGATTACAGGCGTGCACCACCGCGCCCGGCTAACCCAAACATTTAATAAGAAATTTGTCAGACAAAATGTGTTACATTCCTCCATAGACTACAATGCAGAAATATAAAAATCATGTTAGAGAGCAATATTCAACAACACAGGAAATATTCATGTATATTGTTTAGTGATAAAAGTTGAAAATAAATTAGGATTATATATTTATTTATACTACTTTATAAGATTAAAAAAAGGATAACTACCAATAACAGCATTGTCTTTGGATAATGACTAGGAAAGTGAATTTTATATTGTTCTTTGTGCCTTCATGCATTTTCCAAACTTCCTGCATTTTTATAACCAGAGAAACAATAAACTTATTTTTTAAATTAATCATGTGTGATGATTCTCTCCCTTCTTCTTCTTCTTCTTCTCTTTTTTTTTTTTTTTTTTTTGGTCTTACTTATCCCTAAAATGAAGCCTGAATTTTTCCAGGTTTCCTGACTTCACCTGGGTTCTTTTTCTGATTAAGTAAAGTGAAAACAGTCCTAGAGGAAATTGGCCTATAAGAGCCAATTGCCTCATAACTTCATGTTCAAAGAAGGCAAGTAGAACCATGAGTGGTGGGGGAAAAAATGGTAATGAAAATTAGCCACTAAGTAGATTATTTACCTTGGTCTTCGCTGATGAAAATGTTAGTAAGCTTTGTGTTCCTCAATTAGAGTTTGAATCATTTATTCATTTAATCTTTAGTACTACATATCAGGCCTCAAATTCAAAGAAGATAAGTCTAGCCCTTGGCTGCAAGTCCCTCACAGTCTGCTGAATGCCCAGCTGTCCTGGTGGTTTTCAGGGTGCCCCATCTTCCTCTCCCATGCTCTTCTTCACCCATGGCCATTCTTTATATGTTGGCCTTTTGTTAAAGTTTCATTTAAGTAAAATACTCTTTGACTTAAAAAAAGAAAAGAAGTTTAGAACTCTCTGATCTACTTATTGAATCAAGTAGATATTCCAGAGTTGAATAACATTCACTAAGGGTTTTAATCAATCTCAAAAGGAAAACTGTTAGCCAAAATATGTCCTTCTACATATAATGTATTATAACTTAACATCATCTATATCTGCTTTGAAGACTTCCCATCAACCTTTCCCACCATGGCATACCAAATTTCTTAAGTATGTTTGGATCCTTAATCTTTGCCAGTACAACAGAACCTCAATCTAGTCAACACTATCAAGGGTTATGGGGTTGGGTTTTTTTAGACCACATGCCTGTATCCAAGTTGTCTAGCTCTTTTCCTACCCGCTGGTTTCTCAAGATTGAGGAAATTCTTTAAAATGAAGAGTCAGGCCCCACCTCCAGAAAATCTGACTCTACAGAAGTGGATTCTGTGTTTTTAACAAGCTGCTGTCTTCCAAATTCAACACTGTTTGGTAACAAAGCTTCTAGCTTGTCAGAGGAGGCTCAGAATATTGTTAAATCTAAAGAGACCTTGAGAATCTGTCACAGCATATTTTTATAATTTACCTATTTATATGTCTCTTTCACTGGACTTAGAATTTCTCCTTGGATAAGGAGATTATCATAATCCCTGTGTGTTTGTGTATGTGTGTGTATGTGTGTGTATGTATACATATATATATGATCGGTTTACATACATATGATATATATATGTATATATATATATGATCTGTTCAATTCTATTGTGTCCCATGTTTGATGTGAAATTCATTAATTAAGAAGGCAATGATAATTCATTAAAATCTAATCCTAAGCCGGGCGCAGTGGCGCACGCCTGTAATCCCAGCACTTGGGAGGCTGAGGCAGGAGGATCACCGGTTCAAAGCCAGCCTCAGCAATGGCGAGGCACTTAGCAACTCAGTGAGACCCTGTCTCTCATAAAATACAAAAGAAGGGCTGGGGATGTGGCCCAGTGGTCGAGTGCCCCTGAGTTCAATCCCCGGTACCACAAAACAAAAAAAAAAAATCTAATCCTAGCCAGGTGCAGTGGCACATGGCCGTAATCCCAGTGGTTTGGGAGGCTGAGGGCAGGAGAATTGCAAGTTCAAAGCCAGCCTCAGCAACTGCAAGGTGTTAAGCAATTCAGTGAGACCCTGTCTCTAAGTAAAATACAATAGAGCTAGGGATGTGGCTCAGTGGCCGAGTGCCCCCAAATTCTATCCCCAGTACAAAAAAATAAAAATTAAAATAAAATAAAATCTAATCCTATTAGATTAGGATGTTTTTTTCCCAATAGATTATTATATTATTATATTCAGTAGATTATTATAATAAACCTATTAATAGAGTTTCATGTTTTTTCTCCCATAAGACTAAATTAAACTAAATAACTAAAAACAGCTTTAAATTATTTTTATGGTGCTTTTGGATTTTAAGAGTGCTTCATGAGATGAACAGGAAACGAATAGTTATCCAGCTGTTTCATTGAGGAAACAGGCCAAACAGGGATAAAATGACTAACAAGTACTCACAATTTTTAACATTTTCATAGTCAAAGAGTTGGTGTGGCATAGTGAAAAGAACTTAGTCTTTATGCTGGATTTGAACTGGAGCTCTGCCATTTAATAGCTGTGTTATTTTGAACAAGCTATTTAATTTTTCTAAGCCTCACTCTTTTGTATATGTTGTATACATTCAGGGACAGACAGAAGCCTTGTCTAAAAGATTAAATGAGTCTAGTAGAGTGTTTGGCACATGGCAGGAGCTGGGAAAGCCTTGGTTTCCTTCCTTCCTGATACACTCTCTCTAGTAGCAAAGCCTCAGTTTATCTTAATGTCATATTCTCAGCACACAGCACAGTCCGAAGCAGATTACTGAAATGACCAATTAATTTAATAGTGTAATTCTAGGGTTTTTTTTAAAAGTTTCCTTTTTTTAATATTTATTTATTTGTTTTAGTTGTACATAATGCCTTTATTTTTACATGGTGCTGAGGATAGAACCCGGGCCACACAAGTGCTAGGCGAGCACTCTGCCGCTGATCCACAACCCAGCCCTAAAATTTTTTCCTTTTATCTATGAAATTTTGTCAACTTATAATGTTAGAATATTACCATAATCCCTCCCCCAAACACAAAACTCAGATGTTCTATATGTAAAGAGAGCCACCTACAATCACAACCCAGGGAAAGTGACCTAGAGCTACAATTCAAATATCAAAAGAATTTCCACTTAAGTGTTAAGTCTAGACTCACATGTGTTTCTCTATGTAATAAAGCAAAACTAATGGCTAAGCATCTCTTCATTTTGAAAATTCTCTAGCAAGCAATGATAAAGAGAAATTAATAGTGTTGTGTGAATTGGATTTATAGAAAACATTCCTGGTGAGGCTGGGGTTGTGGCTCAGTGGCAGAGAGCTTGCCTCACACATGTGAGGCACTGAGTTTGATCCTAAGCACCACATAAAAATCAATAAACAAAATTAAAATATATTAAAAAGAAACCATTTCTGGTGTCCTGCTCATTTTACTCTCTTTAATTTTTTTTATATTTTTCCACAAAGATTTAAATTTCTCAATTGTGAATCTCTTAATATGACTTTCTTATTTTAGGACCATCACATAATGGGTTGAAGGAACTCCTGGAGAAGAATGAAGAGAACACATGCTTGAAGTCAGAATTTCTGCCACTTACTCAACTCTCATAACCTCATTGAGTCTCAGTTTCCTGATCTATAAAATGGTCTAAAATGCCTACTTCTTTTATTTGTCATGAGGGTTAAAGGAGATGATATCAATGAAGTGTCCAGGAAATGCTAAGAAAAAATAAGCACTCCTGTGCCCACCAATGCTGCTACAAAGGGATGCAGTAGTTCCAATCAAAAATACCATGTCTAAATATTTTCATAATTAATTATCATGACATCAAGCTAACACTTTTTTTAGTCTAGCTCATTGCAAGACCTTTCTTTTCTCTTGAGCACAGAGTTACTAGCTTATGGTATATCTGAGCCTCAGAAATGTGAAGGTTTCAATGTTTCCAGAGAGGATTTTGAATACTAACCAGCTAAGGACCTATGCAAGGTCCTCCATGGCAGGGCTCACTGGCACATGCCTGTAATCCCAGCTTGAAAGCTTAAGGCAGCAGGATCACAATTTCAAGGCCAACCTGGCAACTTAGCAAGATCCCATCTCAAAATAAAAAATTAAAAGGGAAGGGGATGTAGCTCAGTGGTAGAGCACAACTGGGAAAAGAAAAGAAAGGTCCTTCATGAAAGTTTTCTTTTTTCTATCAATGAACTTCTCACCCTTGATACCCTCTCTCAGGTCCTGGCTAATCTCAACAGACTTTCTACTCCTAGGACAGTCTGTCCTCTGCTTTCTATGTTCCAGGGATATTGAACTTTGTAAATAGCCATACTCACTTCACTCTAGTTGTGATCATCCATTTTCATGGCTTCTTTTGTTTCTTTCTCTACAGGGAAAAAAAAAAATATTGGATTGTAAATTCTGTGAGCCCAAGAACTGTTTTGTTCACTAATGGATTCATATGTCTCACGTGCAACTTTCTCTCAATAGATAATGTACTGTTAACCGAATTATTTTCTTTGAACAAGATTTAAAAACAAAACACTTGACTAAAGAGTAAATGGGAAGCAAGTGGGAAAGAAGTGTAAAATGCAAATTGAGCCAGAAAACAAACCTATGATTCTAATTTGGTCTCCAAGGGCTCTGGTCTTGTCCTACATCACCTTTATCCCACTTTTCCATCCTGCCTTCTTAGTTTCAGGCCTCTTTTTCACTGGGAGAAAGCTGTCCTGATCCCCTGGCTCCCTTCCTTCCACACACAGGTCCCAGTCCCGTCCCCTGGACATTTTCATGTGTCTTTGCAGGCCAGGTGGGACTCTGACTCCCAAATAGGCCAAGTAGGCCTCTCAGGGCAATGTTTTACTCTTCCTGTAGGAAAGCCCACCTCCCCCACCCAGCACACCCAGAACCTCTCTTGGCAGAATCAGGAGTATGGGAGCACACAATATACCACAAGGAGGCACATACCTGAATGTATTCATCAGAGGATGGATCTTTATTAGACCTATAATCCGCGCTTTTTCTGTGTGAGCCCTCACTTATAGGAGAAAAGAAGAGTCTAAATTCACTTTTAAGGCCAAAAAATAGGGACAAGATTCTAAACGCAGTTAGCCTTGAGTTCACTGGTTGCAGATTTGGGAAACTTGGGTAATTTTTTTCTGGTCAAAGAAGAAACCTGAGCTAACCCCTGCCCACAGGCCACTGGGTTATGAGTTCTCTGCGTCTAGGCCAGTGCCTGAGGCTTCCAGGCCATACCGGCAGAGTCCCTTTCAGAGGGGTAGGCCCGCCAGACTAGACGACCTTGTCCAGACTGCGTCTGACATCCAGAAAGCGGAGGCCGCTGCACCGCTTTAGCTGGGAGTACTGGGTCGGGCAAGGCTTCTCTCAGCCCAAACAGCGAGCTACACAGCTTCTGGGACCCTCGCTCTGCTCCGAGTGCTTCCGCCGACTAGCCAAGACTGGCAGGATCCACGACCAGAACAGAGTTCCCTCCCGCCCCTGATTCCTTCCCAGCCAGACTTGCCTGAGCTATGCAGCTCGAGAAACAGTTTTCCCTGCGCGCCCCTCGTTCCCGGCCGAGCCGCCCAAACGCCTCCGGCTTTGCTGCTGCGCGGGAGCCCCGTGGGTTTCCCTCTGCCGCCATCCCTCTGGGCCCCTGGCTGGGTCGCGATGGCGTCCTAGTTGCTTTTCGGTGCGAGGCCTGGCCAGGACATGAGAAGTCCGGGGAACCGCGACCTGCTCCGACCCTTACACATCCAGATAGGAGAGCCCCTTGGAGTTATTCCCCGGCCGCAGGGGTAGGGTGGAGGTTGGGGGCTCACTTCAAGTCTCAGTTTGCAAAAAATAATATGCCCGGGTCACGCTGATGCCAGGACCCCACCGAAGGCAAGCAATTGCTTCCTTGGGCCCTTCAGGAGTGGCCCTTCTTAGTTTCAGTAATTCACAACTTTCGCGTTCTAAGAGAACTCTGAGGGGGCGCCGGCCTGAGCCCCACACAGCAGCTCCGGGACTGGCTTGAAAGTTTTTTGCTTTTCCAATTCTGATATGGCTGTGCGGCGCTGAACTTAGTGTGACCTCCGCGATGAGCTCTCTGCTCTGCGCGAGCAGGAACCCGGCGCGGGACTTCAGGATTCACACTCGCAGCCGGGTCTTGAAAACCACTGGAGTGGAGCACGGGGAGATATTTGCAGATGTTCCTGTATGATGTATTTTTCTATAACAAGCTAAGCAGACCTCAAGAGAGGAAAGTCCTGATCCTGAAGCCACTACCGCGCTCCTCGGTCTGTCCACAGATTTCCTAAGGGCTCTGGTGTGAAAAAGATTGATGCCCCAAGTTCTCATCACGTAGGACGCGTTGAACTTGGGTGCAGCGAGAGAGGTGAACACGCAGTGCCCACGCATTGCACCTCCGCGGGAACCAGTTACTAATTAGGTGCGATTCTTCAGTTCTCCCTGAGGGGCAGCCTGGCTCCAGGGGGCTGAGACCTGCCGCATACACGAGGTCACCCTACGTGACCGGCCTCGTCATTTGGAAGAAGAGAGGGATTTTTTTTTTTTTTTTTTTTTAACAATTTGAGGCAGGAAAGCCTGTAAGTGGAGGTAAACTGCGTGTATGCTCTATTTAAAGAGCAGTGCGAAGTTGCCAGGAAACTCGCTACGTGTCTGTTTACCCCCTGCAAAAGGGCCCCAAAGAAAACAAGGTGGTGACCAGGCGGGATCTGCGAAGTCGCTCCAGGCAACTTTACTCTCCAGCTACTCTGCACCCAAAGCAGGAGGAGCTGGTAGGTGGATTTTTCTCCACACATAGGTGCTACAAACTTTCTCCATTTTCTTATTTCTTAAAAGAAAAAATGAGCACAAGTTCCTCTCAAAATAGTTGAATAGCTTCAAGATAAAATTTGCGCTATGAAAGATATGAGGTCGTGATACATCAGTATGTGGGCGAAAGCTGCTGTAGCAGAAACGCTAGAAGTGAGCAAGAGCCCACAAATTTCGTTTTTACTGTAGAAATTGGGAAACGGAATCAAATAGTAATTGTTACCCATTACAGCCACTAAAAAATTCGAATTAATTTAATGTGTTTCAGATTTATATGTATGTAATCACCATATTTTTTATATTTTTCTAGCTATTTCCATTAAGTTTTAATACTCTATTAAAGTTCCCCGGATAAATTTTGTGAGTTTTTAAGTGAGTGGAGATTACATGAACCAGAAGCAAAGTTTGAGTATGATTTCTTTAGCCACTGGGAAGTCTGAATCTCCTGCCAAATATCCAAGAATAGGGAGTGGGGGGGAAGGAGAGAGGGAGACTAAATAATCCTTGAGCACCTACTATGTGCTGGCACACAGATAGGACTAACTTTATATATATCGTTTCACATCAATAATTGCCTATCAATAAGAGCTCTTTAAAAAAACTGAAACCTCCATCTTCTGCAGTTAGACTTCATATGTATAGCTTTCATAATTTTATTTTATTCTCAAGAATTTCGTTTTTATTACTTCCTTCTTTGAAGTGACAGGATAGCTAAGGTTAATGGGGAAAGCCACGTCTAATGATAACAAAGTCTGTTTTGTTTAACTGATTAACATCGCTTAATGTTAATCCTTTTCTGGTGGGGGGGGGGGGGATAGTGAAGGTGTGATTTAGCACATGCTAAATTTCTCCTACTCCTTTAGGTCCCTGTAAAAACAAATTCCTAGAATTGTTTGGGAGAAGAGGAAACTTGTAACTGGGAGAGCACCATCACTGAACTCGATATGCAAAAGGAAAACGTGCAAAGCAAAACTTTTTTTGTCGCTGTGCATCAAAGGAACTGAAAATGTGGCCGGTTTTGCGAGGGCTGTGCAAACTCTTGCGGCTTGTATTGACCGTTGATAAGTTGCCTAACACTACCGGGCTATATACGTTGTAATGGATGTGATGTCATGGATGACCGAAGTTGAGGGGTTGGGGGTAGGTTGACAATTAGATGATGTGGGGAAAGGAGGCGAAGAGAATATGGCCAGGAGCTGCAGAAGGCAGGTAAATCATCAAAAACTCAGTTCCTGTAACTAATGAAAAAAACAATCTCACTATAGTCCAGAGGGGAAATGGTTCTCTGACGCAAGCCTGATGGTGATTCTATTTGTCCGGGTTTTTTTCCGGACTATCAAAAAAGTTATTTCGAGATTCAGCCAAATGTTTTGACTGGGAGACCGAAAACGCGACGAAGCGTTTCCTGCTGTAACGCCCGGTGAGCGGCGGGCCCCAGGACTGAGCGCTCCGAGAGTCGCGCGCTGCCCGCGTGGGGCTGCTCTAAAGGACGGTCCCCGCGGCCCTGGTAGAAGCGAGCCCGAGGTCCGCCGACCGGGACTGCTCGGTTCCACGTGGGGACTGACTTTAGCCTTTCTAGGGAGGAACACTCTTTCGGTCCTGTTTTGAAAGGGGAAATGGGTTTAGCTCTCTGAGAAACTATTAAGATTCCCAATCGCTTGACAAACTTGGAAGCTGGGACGTTCTAAACTGAGCTTCCCTCCTTCCCGGAGTTCATTTCTACCTACTTTACCAGTGCTAAAGGACTACTGGCCGAGGGGTGCTACTTGAGATGATTTTTTTTTTTTTTCTTCCACGTTGACTAGAGAAACTATGCGGCGGGTTCCTAAGGCGACTTGCAGACCTCAGCGGCCCGGGCTCGGCACGGCGTATTGCCCGCCCCTCCGCTCCCGCCCAGCCCCGCTCGGGGAGAAGCCCGAGGGGGAGTATCTTTTCCTCTGGCCAGAACTCGGTGCCAAGGCGCTCTCCTGACATAACCCTGTCCAGGGGAGCCGACACGCTCAATAACCAGTTTGACTCCTCTGCTGCCAGCCCCATCCCCATTCCGTCCAGCGTCTTCCTTGGAACCAGCCTCCTGTAACAGAGGGTCTCGCCTCACATCTCCCCTTGCTCCCGGTTTCGCTGGCCCCTTTCTGGCTCCCACAACCCTATTCTTCTTCTCCCTCGGGTTAGGGTCGAACGTTGGCACCACTCCCCCCTCCGCCCCCGCCCATCCCACGCGCCATTTTAACCCTTGAAGGTTTTCCCGGGTCAAGGAGCGGGAAACAGAAAAGGTCCATCTTCCTCAACTCTCCCCACCCTCTAGCTCCCGCCTGGGTCACTCCTGAAGCGGTCTGAAGGGGATTGTGAAACAACCCAGTAGTGGGCGGGGGTGGGGAGGGACACGCTACCTCCGGGCTGTGGAACCTTTGGCAAAGTCTCGGGAACACTTGTGCTCCCCCAGGATAGCTCCCTTCGCCTCACGGCGAGCGTGGGGTATCCGAGTTTCTTGGCACTGACTGCAAAGAGCCTCTCCCTTTCCCCAGCGCCTTTAAGGACATCTGATCTGCAGCCTCAAACTTTCTCCTCTGGTCGAAAAGCTTCCTTAGGCCGCTGAGAGCGACCCCAGGCGAAGCCCGGAAGGGAGCGCGCTGGTGTGGGGTTAACCCAAAGCCTGGCGCCCAGAGGTCGGCTGAGGCCCTGCGGGTCGAGGCCAGGCGCGCTGTTTGCAAGAGGGAGCCCCAAGGGACCCGCGCGGGACACATAGCCGCAGCTGAAACAGGCGTTCCCTTTTCCAGATCAAGTTCCTCATAAAATCTAAAGCCAGATGCATCGCTTGGGCATGTTCCCATTTCACCACGAAAGGGACAGATTTGTTTCCAAACTGGACTCCAAATCGAGGTTTATGTTGCGGGATCCAGTGGCGTGCGCAAGGCTGGGGCTTTCGATGGCTCTGGGGATGGCTGGGGTGGATAACGTTTGAGGGACTAAAGTCTGAACCTAGCTCAGGCAAAGCATCATTTGTGAACGCGTAGGCTTTTAAGGGGGTGGAAGGTGGAATAAAAACCACCAAGGGTTTTCAAAGGCTTGTGTGTACTTTTTGTTTAAGAACTAACTTCATAATTACAGATGCTCAGTTTAGCAAGATAACCCGATGGAACCTGTTTCACAAAAATATGCTACAAGGGGGAAGACTCAGCAAGAAAAGTGAGAAAAGTGGCCACATGTGAAACTAAAGCGCGAGCACAGTGAGCGCAGGCATTTTTATAGTCTGCTGAGTCAAAAACAGCTTTTGCAAAGTTCTGTTGTTGTTTTTAATGGACGGGGTTTTATAAAAGGAAGAGTCTGAGAGTCTATTTCACCTGTAGCTTGCCTCTCATCGACGTATAAAGATATCTGGGTGGAATGGGCTGTCCTTTTTACAGTTAGGAATTTCTGTTATTTGCCGTTGTGGTAAAAAGGGGAGGAATGAAAACCAACAGAGTTAGTTTGGGAATGACTACTGCCTGTTACCGGCAAACCCGTAGCAGGAAACTAAGACTGCCTTCCCGAGGTTCACCTAAGAGAACTCCCCTCTGCATCTTTGAAAATTGCAGACAGTTTTTGAGTCCTGTGGTGAAATGAATATTTGGCGATGCAGAGGCTGAACCACGCAAACAAGCACACAACTCCAAGTCTCCCGCTTTCAAGAGCGAGTAGGCGCTGTGTGAAAGCGCCTCTGGACATCTAGAGATATAACAGCCCTCGGCTGCGTCCTACATCAGGTGCCTGTGAGAAAAACAGACCTGAATACTCGCAGGAAAAAAAGAAAAAGAAAAAGAAAAAAAAAAAAAACGGTTTCGACTCATTTAGGTACAACATTCTTAAAACACTTACACCCATAAACATTTCTACAACAAAGGTGTTATTAAATAGAATAAAGTTAAGTGTTTACTAAGGTAAGATGCGGTTTTTCTTCGGACGTTAGGCTGCTGGAGTAAGAGCGAGTGCTCCGCAGGCCAATTTGCCCAGATTGGTTCACTAGGAAGCGGGTGGACAAATTTTAGCTGACCCGACTGCCACCGGCTGCTATCCCTTACCGGCGCTAGTGGGCAGTTACCTTCACCTGGTTATGATGCCTTGCTTTAAGAGGAAAAGCCTGTACCCTGTAAGGCCGCCCACGCGGCCGTGCTTCTTCCAAATCAATTCAGGGCGCCTTTGTCCCTGCAGAGACTCCCACATGGGAGGATGACGGGCACGTAGGATGTCACCAGAGTTTCCTGAACTCTTTATACAGCGTAGAAATCTGATTTTTGCGGGGAGGAGGGGTGCTTATCCGACTTAAAGGTAGCACAAAGCCACGGGCCTCGAGTCCCAGGCGGCCTCAATGCGCCCTCGCAGTACTCCCGCTCGCCCTGACCCTCTTGGGAATCCGCCCCGGGGAGTCCAACGCTCGACCCCACGACACGCTTCTTTGCTTTTGTGTGCCTCCCGCTTGGTCCCAGTCAGTCTTGACCTTCAACTCAAGACCCTGGCCAAACTTTCCCTGCGGGACTGGCATATTTACTATTGGCGTTCGCTTTTCCCAAGGGAGAAAAAGAGCGACGGGGCACTGAGCAGATCCTGGGCGCCCTCCGGGGATTGCCCCCACCCAGTTTCCGCGCAGCTCGGGCCCCCATCCTCTCTTCGGGACCCCCGACCTTGGCCTCCCACGGCCGCGCTCAGGGAAGCCGCTGCTACTGATGCGCCCCGAGTGCTTTCGTTTTGCTTTCGCTCCCTCCTTTCCACAGCTAGGAAGACCGCGGAAGAACAAAGTGGGGTTGAAAAGCGCGTGTCCTGACAAAGTAGCTGGGACACCGCCGCAACTTGGTCTGAAGCTAGGGTCGGGAAGCCAAGGCTGAGGCCGAGGCCTGGGCAATCTCTAGCCCTTATAGGGCCAGGAAGGGCCAGGAGGCTCTGGCTTGTTTTCTTCATGAAAAGTAACGTGCTTTGTAGATACTGATGCAACAAAATTGGCGCGGAAACGAATTTGTTTTTCTAGGAGGGTTGTGTTTTTCAAATGCTGGCGGCAGGGTAGGGTACAAAGACGGGAAGAGGGGCGGCTAGGGCCTTTCACTAATTAGGAAGGAAACCGGGGAATAAAAAGTCGGCTCCACACCGTCAGGTGTGGGGAACCAAAGCGGTCGACTCAACTCCACACTTGGGAAACACAGCAACCACTGCACAAGTTCTCTTTACTTCACCTAGCTTCCCTTTTTACAAAAGCAAGCGCACACATTGTTAGCTTGAACCCATTCTCTAAGTCTCCTGCCCGCTCTTTCCCCCAAAAGATGGCTCAAGACTGGAAAGATTTTCCATATAGAGGAAAACTTATAGCTGACCCATCAGGCCCGTGCAAAAGCGCTCCCATGGTTGGAGGAGCCAGTACCCAGCCAAGGAATCCCAGCTTGGGGTACACAGACCCCACCACCATCACCAGCCTGTATTTAGCCCAAACGAGGGTGAACGCGCGGGAACAAGTAAGGCCCTTAAAAAAAAATCATCATCCTTCCAGACTGTTTACCAAAGTTCAGCTCCGGAGGAAGATCCCAGTGTTTCCAGCCCTTGTCCTAGCTTTCCTCGTTTTCCTCCACCAGTGATCTAGTGGGCTAAATTATTTTATTCCGATCCTGCAAGGTTAAACTGCGATCTAAATAAATCATTTAGGAAGAGGACCGGAAGCTGAGAAGGTAAATTACATCCAAACTGGCCACTTCCACTTGGTTTTATTTTAAGGCCTTCTTGTGTTTACCTCCTTCCTTGTTTACAAGGAGCCCAGGAACCAGAGGCTTTGGGCCGGCAGGGAGCTCAGTTTCACTTCGGGGTATGGCAGGGCCTATCATTTCGTCACCAGATTTTGAAGAAAAGTTAGAATGTTTTTGCCACAGTAACTCCTATGACAAAACAGTAACTGCTCAAAAACTACATTCTCCCCACAGCGGTTCAGGTTTGCAAAACCCTTGGACTCTAAACGGCCGGGAAGAGGGTCGTGAGCTCGAGCAACGGCTCGTTGCACCTGCGGACGCCCGCACCGTGCTTCCCGCGCTCAGCCCGGGAGCCGCTGCGAACCACCCCCGCATCCCTCCTGCCTACTCCCTCCGCCAATTGTGCGGGGTAGTGGGGGCTAGCACCCCAATCCTGGCTGCAGGGGCCGGGCCAGTGGCATAGGGACGTGTCAGACTCCTGGCTCCGAAGCGAGGCCAGAGCGCGCGCGCACACCGCGAGCAGGGCGGTGGCGCTCCCAGAGCGGGAAGCGAAAGGAGGGGCGGAAGCGCGCGCGGGACGCTCCGGAGCACTTCCACAAGCTGTGGATCGCCTCCGGGTGTCGAGGGTTTGGGTACCCACGATGTGCACGACATTTGGGCCGCGGCCTGACACCACGAGCTGGGCTTGCAGCTGGGCGAGGCCGCTGCCACAGAGCTCAGCGGGCGGCGCAGAGCCCCAGGGAGCTGGTTTTCCCGGGCGGGCACGTGATGGGGTTGGCAGCTCTCTGGCCCAGCCTGGGAGGAGGGGGGAGCAGAGAGTAGGAGGCCGGGGGCGGGCGGCTGGCGCGATGTGTACTTAGGTCGTGTGCTGGGGCTTTTCTCTCCCAGGAGCCGGCAGGGGGAGGGGGAGGGGCCACCGCTCCGCCTTCTCCTTTTCGCAATGTTGACGCAATCTATAAATAGTGGAACAAAAGGACCAACTTCCTCGGAGCTTTGCTGAAACTGCACAAAAAATCGAGCTGGGGGGTTCCCTGGTCCCTGGCGATGGGGCGGGGAGCGCAGCGCCGAGGGAGGGGGCGGGAGCGGCAGCGCGGGCCCCGCCGAGGGGGGACACCTGGCTGAGGCACAGCTGCCGCCGCGCCGCTCCGCGCGAGCGCTCCCGTCTCTGCGCGGGCTCGAGAGCTCGCCCCGACCGGGGGTCTTCCTCCACCGTTGACAGGTCAGTGCGTACCGCCCCTTTCAACACTGAATTATTTTTCCTCCCCGAAATCTCCACTTTTAGAAGGGAAGGGAGGAAAAAACTGAACGAGACGCAGCAGCAACAGCAACCAAATCTGCAACCCCAGCAGTCCATGGTGGGGGTGGCCGAGGGGGCTCCAGGAGGCAATCAGCGCCTGGCCGCTCGTCGACTGGCTTGTGCCCGCGCCGCAGCCCGAAACGAAGCCCGGCCGGTCAGGCGTGCGCCGCCCGGGTGACCAGGAGAAGGAAGGCGCGGGCCTCAGCGTGAGGGTCAAGGACGGGCTCCCAACTGCCTCTCCCGCGCGGGAGCCGACCCCCGCCCGGTGGCGACATATCAGGGCTGGGAGACGGCTGCGCGCGCCTCGCTACTCCCCCACCCCCCCCAGCTCCGACCCGGCGAGTCCGCCTCGTCCCCCGGCTGCCGTGGGAGGATTGAAAACAGAAGCGCTATCGCCGCACGCCGTCGCGCCCCGTGGTTCCAGTGCCCACGCACCAAGTGCGCTGGAGTTGGGGGGCAGGGTGGGACCCCGGCACGCTCGGCTCCCTCAGTCCGGGACCTGAGCGCGGGCGCCCGCCGCGCCGCCCTGGCGGTTACTCGGGGCGCGGGGGAGGGGGCGGAGCTGGCGCTGTTGACAGCGGAGCCTGAGCTCTGAGAGCGAAAGTTGGAGAGTGGGGGCGGGGGAGAGGTGGGAGTCGGGCTGGGGGAGGGAGCGCGCGCGGGATTCAGCGGGGCGTGGGGGTCTATATCACATGACAAGCAGACGCCCCCGCTACAGGCTGACTGTAGGGATGACGTCACTGCCCCTGACTGCAGGGGGTGGCACTTCCGTTCCCTCCCCCATTGCGGCTCCCCCAGCCCCTAATATCACTACCGTTTCTCCTTACGGGGAGTGGGCAGAGGTTAGCGAAGGGGTTTCCATATCGCCTTAGGTTTGGCTGCTTCCCCAGCAGCCCTGAGTCCGGGGCCTGGGACTAGAGCCGGAGCCGCGGCCGCCCCCTCCCGACGCGACCCATTGTGTGTACGGCCAGCTCGGGGCGGAGGCTGGTGCCTGCCCCCCGCAGCTACCCGCTCGGAAGGGGGCGGGGGCGGACCCTTCAGCAGTCAAGGCCAAGTCTCGCCGTCAGCCGGGTCCAGCGTCCAGACTGCGGCGTCCGCGCCCGCGAGGTCCGACGCTCTGGACTCCAGGCCGAGACGCGGCGGCCTCGCCCTAGTCCCTGGGGCGCCGGGTGGTTAGTAACCCGCTCAGTGGCGCGGGTCCACGGCCAGCCTGGCGGGTGTGTGGCCAGAGCCTGTCACCGCTCCGAGGGGAACGATTCCAGCAGTCGTTATGAGCTATTTGGGGAAACTCGGGGTTTGGGTGACTCAGCGCGGTGAGCGCTATTTATAGGTAAATGCGCTAAGAGGAGGGAAATACATTGAGCTGGGATCCGTCCGCCGGAGTACAGCAACGGACTCCATTAGGAGGAAACAATTAAAAGACAACTTTTGAAAGAAAAAAAAGATAGAGCTGTTTCAGCATGTGCTGTGAGACAACCAGTCTCACGAGCAGGCTCGTTAGAACAGTTTCTCTTTAAAAGTCGGAACGTTTTCCAGAAGTAGATGGAGAGTTGGGAGGACACGTCTGGGCTGTCTTTCTGGCTGATAGTTCTTTAAGTAGGAGCGTTAATTTGTGCAAAAGACTCAGCAGTCCTAGTAGGTTACAGAAGACCTGCGTTATTTTTTTTATTATTAATTATAGGATTTGTATACACATAATCATGTGGTGGCAGAGTATAAAACTAAATTATGATAAAAGTCCTTCCTTATACGATATTCTTTAACATTGAGGTTTGTGTGGCATTTATCCAGCATCAAAAGTCTTATGGATTATATGTTTACCACCCAATTTTTTTCTTCCCAAGAAAGCACTACAAAACATTACAATCTGAGGTTCTTCAACAGTGTATAAATTCTGCCATTAACTTTTAAATCATTAAACAATGATTTTGGTTTTATTTTATGGTTTTAATTCCCTGCCCCCAGCTCCACGTTAAGAAATGCAGGAGATAGAGGCTAGGAACAATTGTCAAACTGGCTGCAGGGAGGCAAGAGTTGACACCCAGCATGCTTAGCCTGCACAGCTTTTTGTAGGTAGTGTGACATGAGCTGTTTCTTGAAGGAGAGTTGGTTTCCTGGATGGCCTGAAGTTAGGTCAGATAAGAAAGAGGAAAGGAATACAAAGCAGAGAGCAAAACATAATGTCAAGAATAACAGCTAGGTAAGTGTGGGTGTCTAGGGATTGAAGAGGGGTAAAGAAGGGAGCTGGACTTATGGCTAGGTCATGCAGGCCTTTTTATACCTTACTGAGGAATTTGGGCCTTATCCTGAAAACCTACAAGTTTTGACTTTTGAGGGGGACGCATACCCCACCCAAAAAGCAATGGGCTGCCCTACAGACTTAAACCAAAATTTTGCTTATTATTTCAGAGAGGGTATTCTCTGAGTAAATAAATTCCTGTTGTACCTGAGTTTTAAAACCTGTAGGAAAGAGAAAGTCATGGAAAGATTTTTTGTTTGTTTGTTTTTTTAATGGAGATTACTTGGTCAGGTGTGCATTTTGAAAAGGTCATTGGTAAGAGTCCTGGGGACTTGAAGATGAAATGTAAAACAGCCTGTGATCTGAGTAAGAATCAACTAGGACCACTGCTGTGTACCCAGGGACTGTGAGGATAGAAAGAGAAACTCAAAAAGAGTAATTAGAGTAGGTGGAATAGGAAAATGGCTGTGTGGGACAAAGGATACCCAGACTAGGAGTGGGCCTCAGAGCCTGGAAAAGGAATTCTGTTTTCTCCCTGTAGCTTTTGAAACTATTTGAACTATCCTAGGAAGGCTAAATGTAAAGTCTGACTCCCTGGAGTCTTTAAAATAAAGGTGGTAGCTAAAAAACAGGAGAATAAGGTGGACCTGAAAGGGTACTAAGTGAAAAAAGCCTACAAAGGGAACCCTGGTGAACACCCACATTTAGGGGAAGAGAAAAACTGAAGTTACCTTTGAAGGACAGTGATGGCAACTAAAACCAGAGGGTGTTCTTAACATATAACAAGTAAATCCAGCTTCCTTGATAATGAATGGAAACATTACTGTTTTGGTTCCTGTATAATATTGAAAAGACTCTTTCAGTGAAAATGAAAGTATAATTACTTTTCCACAGGTTTGAATTCAGAAGGGTAATGAGTGCAGGAGATTAAATCTTGGTTTTCTTACCTTTTTGAAACTAGGGATACCTAGAGAAGAAGAAAAGGAGAAATGGAGGAAATCAAACTTCCTCTTTCCCCTGCTCAGCTATAAGCATTCAAAGAAAAGATTTAGGATAGACTGGGTCACTGTGACAGTGTTTTTTGTTCCCTGTGGCACACTTAATCTCCATCAATTAGTACTAGAGCTGCTAAAATGGCAGTCTGGCTAGGGAAACAAGGAAAAATAGGGGTTTCTTTTGCTTCCTCCATCTCCTCCCTACCTGTACCACCAGCCAATGTGATCTAGAGATTTATTGGAAGCAAGAACTCAAGTACACAACTACCATTACCCCAAATTTGGTGGCTTAAAACAACATTACTTTGCTTGTGAAAATGCAATGTGGACCCTGCTCAGCAGGAACAATTTGTTTCTACTTGGTGTCAGCTGGGGCAGCTTCAAGGCTGAGGGCTGGCATCATCTGAAGGCTGTTCAACTTGCTTGTCTAGTGATTAATACTAACTGATGGTTGGGACCTTAACAGAGCTATCAGCCAGAACACCTACACATGGCCTCTCTATGTGGTCTGGGCTTCCTCCTAACAGAGTGGCTGTGTTCCAAGGGGACCAAGACTGAGCCAGGTGGAAACTGTATTACTTTTTATGATCTAGTTATAGAAGTCATGCAGCATATCATATTCTATTTGTTAGAAACAAATCACTAAAGCCATATGCTAAAGATGGGAATCCAGACTCTACCTTTTAATAGGAGGAGTGTCAAAGAATTTGCAGTATGTTTAAAATCACACATAATAACTTCTGATAGATTTATAAACATTTTTATTATGTTTAAAATGTTTAAACATGAGAAATCAAATAAATATCCTCTTTCTGATGTTAGAATGAAGTTTTTTAAAAACCCAAACATTTCAGCAAAGAGCAATCCTGAGCCAATTTGAGTAGGCAGTTTGTTTCATAATCTCTCCCCACTTTCCTCTCCTTGGTGACCATTCATTCCCCCAGGTAGGCGTCTTGTATACTTATGCCTCATTCCCTCAAGCTAGGTAGGACCTTCTCAGTGGCTAAACTTCTAGGGCAGTAATCAAGCCCTAGAAGTAATCAAAATACATTTTGTTTTCCCTCCTTGAATTGCCCCCATATTTGGACCTCACTGGATCATTGGGAAGTTCATCAATGGCATAATGTCCTTAATTATAAAAGTTAAAAAGCAAAACACCTATAGAGATTATTTCAGTAAGTACAATAATTCATAATTAAAACAAAAGTGACACTTCTAAAAAATGGATTATGTGCTTTCAGATGTCAGGATACTGACTTTACTTGGGCTTTTTCATCAAACTAATTCTAAAAATACAGTTTTAGGTATTCCATAAGAATTTGCATGATTCCCGTGAAAATGACTTAACACTTGATTAATCATTACAGTAAAAACAAATGACACTTCTCCCATTTTAACAATGCATACTGCATTATTTTTCTTTAAAACCAGCAGAGTTATTTGATTTGTAAAAGGGTTCAAGAGCTTTCTCTCTAAAGAACTGAAAATGCTACTTTTCTCTAATTAAGGTTAAGTAATCTTATAACCTAGTATTCTTTTTTCACATCTATGTTTATTTTATGTCTTTACTTCCAATTTCAATCCAATGCCACCATAACCTAATATGCTTTAAAATTCTCCCTATACTAATATTAATTTATATATATTTGATATTCTCTTAGAAAGATGTGCTTCCTTTATGACTTAAGAAAGAAATAATACTTATCCCTCTTCAATATTTCATACTCTCCTAAAAGCTGATACATTTTGGTGATTTCACATAATTTTTTATATTTATGATGAGTCAGAATTACATTATAAATTCACACTATACAAGTTTTTAAGTAAGAACATCAGATAATGAGCAAATACACATAGACCACTTTATTATTTTAGTATTAATGATTTAACTAGCTTTTTTAAAAATAATAAAATATACTTTATTTTTAAAATTTCTTATACAGCACTGATTTTTTAAAAAATTGAAACAGCTTCACATTAAATTAACAGACTTTGTTATCAGGCTCCAAACTGTTCTTTTCTGTGACTTCATAGCTACCATGGAGGCAGCCCAAAGGAGCCTAAGTAAACACTTTTAAATTACGTAATGCAGTCCTGAAGGAGGACCAACCCTAAACAAACTGTGCCATATAGTTTTACAGATGCTATTTTCCATATGCTAAAATGCTCATTACTCTTATCTGTAGAATGACTTCACACTAATGATAACAAAAGAAAACTGGAAGTGAGCCAGCCTGTCTCTAGAAATGTCGAATGAAGATAGGGATAAGGAAATTATTTCAAAGTAATTATCTAGTAAATTTTTTTAACCATATAAACCAAGCATTTAGTAGTAGTTTGGAAAGTGCTATTGTGAAACTGGCACATTGAAAAATAAAATATGGTATTGCTAATAGTAAAAATGTTCTGACTGCTAACACATTAAGAACTAAATAAGGTCTTAGTTTTTATAAGTAAAATAATTTGGATCTTTATGTTATTTATCTTTCTATGAGTTCAAATTGCAATTTATTTTTAAAAGAAATATTGCCAGCCAGGCACAGTGGCACACGCCTATAATCCCAGCAACTCAGGAGGCTGAGGCAGAAGGATCCCAAGTTCAAGACCAGTTTCAAAATAAAAAATGTGCTGGGCACCTGAACCTCAGATAGGGTGTTAATATCCAGGATATACAAAGAAATAAAAAAAAAAAAAAAAACTTAATACCTAAAAAATAACTCAATAAATTGGCAAAGGAACTGAACAGACATTTTCAAAAGAAGAAATACAATGGTCAACAAATGTATGAAAAATGTTCAACATCTCTGGCAATTAGAGAAATGCAAATTACAACTACACTGAAGGTTGGGGATATAGCTCAGCTGGTAGAGTGCTTGCCTCACATGCATAAGGCCCTGGATTCAATCCCCAGCACCACAAAAAAAAAAAAAAAAAAAAAAAAAAAAAAAAAAAAAAAATAACCTACATGAGATTTCATCTCACTCCATTCAGAATGGCATTTTTTTCCTTTGTTTTTAAATCTATTCCTTTTAGATATCCATGACAGTAGAGAATATTTTGGCATATTACACATGAATGGAGTATAACTTATTCTAATTAGGATCCTATTGTGATGTGGAGTTTCACTGGTTATGTATTTATATGTGAACATACAAAAGTTATGTCTGATTCATTCTACTGTCTTTCCTATTCCCATCCCCCCTGTCCCTTCCTTCCCCTTTGTCTAATCCAATGAATTTATATTCTTTCCTCCCACTCCCCTTATTGTGTGTCAGCTTCTACATATCATAGAATGGAAATTTTTAAGAATACAAATAACAATGTTGACAAGGATGTAGGGAAAACTGTACATTCATATATTGTTGGTGGGACTGCAAATTGGTGCGACCACTCTAGAAAGCAGTATGGAGATTCCTCAATACCGGAACCATCATTTGACCCAATAATCCAAAGGATTTTAAATCAGTTTACTACAGTAATGCAGACACATCAATGTTTATAGCAGCACAAATCACAATAGCTAGGCTATGGAGCCAACTTAGGTGCCCTTCAACTGATGAATGGATAAAGAAAACAAGGTATCTATACACATTGGAGTATTAGCCATAAAGAATGACATTTGCTGGTAAATGGATGGATCTGGAGACTATCATGCTAAGTAAAATAAGCTAATCCCAAAAGCCAAAGGCCAAATGTTTTCTCTGATATGTGGAGGCTAACCCATGATAAGGGGGGCTGGCTGGAGAATACAAGTTCAGTGGATTAGACAAAGGGAAATGAAGGGAAGGAAGGGGGACAGGAAAGGGAAAAACAGTGAAATGAATCTGACATAACTTCCCACTTCCCTATGTACATACATGAATATACCACAGTGAATCTCACCTTCATGTACATACACAAGAAATTAATTTTTAAAAAAACTATGGGTAAATGGCAGAAAGATCAATAGAGGTAAAGGAACAGGGGGGTGAGGGAGGGAAGGGGAAGGAGAGGTGTTGGGGTCTGAATCAGAACAAGATATATTCTGTGCTTGTTTAATTATGTCAAAATGGAGTCTACTGTCATGTATAACTAAAAAGAACCATTAAAAAATAAATTTTAAAAAAAGGACTGGTGGGGCTGGGGATGTAGCTCACTTTGCTAGCATGTGTGAGGGACAGGGTTTGATCCTTAGCACCACATAAAAATGGACAAAGATATTCTGTCCATATACAACTACAAAAATAATTTTTTTTAAAGTTAAAAGGGGGGTGGTGGTGCTAGGGATGTGGCAAAGCACCTCTGGGTTCAATTGCCAGTACCCACCCTCTCCCCTGAACCCCAAAAAGAAAGAAATATTGCCAAAGTCAATGTGTATTTTTTCAATATCTGGGCAAGGCCTTAGGTTAAGCATCAAAGAAAGATAAAGAATAAATCCTTGAGGTAACAAAGTTATTTGTACGAATATATGAGCAAAAAAATCATGGGTAGAATTTGGTGGAAGAAACTGAAGGAATTGCTGAACTTTTAGGAAAATTTCTTTGCCACAAATGATTTTACTTCATAAAATAATGAAAATTTTAAAAATTAAAATTAAAACTTTGGAGGGCTGGGGTTGTGGTCAGCAGTACAGCATTCGCCTAGCATGTGCAAGGCCCTGGGTTCGATTCTTAGCACCACATAAAAATAAATAAATAAATAAATAAATAAATAAATAAATAAATAAATAAAATAAAGGCATTGTATCCAACTACAACTAAAAAAATAAATACACAAAAAAGTTAAGACTTTGGAGACTACTGTCTGTATGTTTCAAATTTGGAAATGCCAAATTTGACTCTGCTATGAAAATACTTTTATTGGTTATATCATTAGTTTTACAAAATTTTAATTTCTATTTCTGTAACCTTTACACTTCATTGGTTATTTGGTCTTGTTCTATATTTTAAAATCCAGTGCCTACAACATGACTTACTTCTGTATATCCTACTTATTGACTCATTATTTCATCTACTCTTCACTAAGTAGTTTTCCCCCCCAGAGTGAACTCACAGGTGCTATATTTGCTTTTTTCATTAATTCTTGAATGGCACAGATTTAGATATAATAGTTTAGGGTTATGCTGGCTTTATCTTAAAACTACACAGATAGCTAGCTGGGCACAGTGGCACATGCCTGTAATCCCAGCAGCTCAGGAAGCTTGCAAGTTTAAAGCCAGCCTCAGAAATTAGCAAGGCCCTAAGCAACTTAGCAAAACCCTGTCTCTAAATTAAAAATTTTAAAAGGGGCCGGGAATGTAGCTCAGTGGTTAAGCACCCCTGGATTCAATCCCTGAAACCAAAAAATAAAAATAAAAAATAAAAACTGCACAGATATTTTTGTTTGTTTTCTAGCTTTAACTATTGCTTAAAAGTGTAAGCCAGCATGATTTCCTCTGTCTCATAAGTGATTTCTTTTTCTGCTTGAGGGTCTGAAAAGTTTTTCCTTAATTTTTTATGCTCAATAGCTTAACTAGGATATGCCTCAATGCTGAATATTTTTCTTTGAACATTTTATTCTGCAGATTTAGTTCTTTCATTATTTGTGGAAGTTCTCTACTATTACATTTTTAAGTGCTTTTTGTGATTCACTTTTGCATTATATACTCAGGAAGATGAATCAGCCTATATTGTGTCATCTTGTGTCACTTCTATATATGTGCTTTGAAATTACTTTGGTGTGTTTTTCTTCTGCATTCACTACAGTTTATTAATTTCTACAATTTATTAAATTCATTTGTTAGCTGTAATTTATTAACTACTGTATGGCAGGCACTATGGTAACTATGAACACATCTCTTCCTTTATAAAGCTTACATTTTAGAAGAAAATAGAGAAAGAACCCCAGCCCCAGAGGAAAAGGTGCTGCCTATTTGCTGCTGGTACCCTTGAGAGGATATGTTGGGACTGGCTGTTAGGGGAGTGGAAAGTAGTTGAAATTTGGAGCTAATTACCACTGTGAGGTCTATAACTGGGACAATGCTATTAGGTACAGAAGGTCAACAAAGAAAAGGCAAGTTCTTTTCCCTCCATCCTTTACTTTGTCGTCCCCTATTACTCTTTATTGGCAGGACATAACAAGAATTCAGCTGGCAAACTAGAAACATAGCTTGTAGCATTCCAGTCCTAGCATTACAAAATCATAGTATGGAAAATAATAGGACTATAACAGGTAAGAAGGCATAGTAATGTTAGGTATTACTATAATAGTTATCATTTAATGAATGCCTATGAGCCATGCACTATGCTAGGTACTTTCCATGCATTTCTAAAACTTTTAACAACACTACCAAGGTAAGATCATTAACAGTTATTTCTACATGAAACCTTTTTTTATTGGTGATGTCAGATCACAGAGTCTTACCTAAAGCTCACAGCTGACCAAAGAAACAAGAACAAAAATTTCTCTTTTGTGTTTATCAAAAATTAGCACTTAAGAGACTGTTCTTTTTGAAGTAAGTTCTTTTGTTTGGAAAAGTACACCACGCAAACTAAAAGGACACTTTTTTTTTCCTATTTTTTATTGGTGCATTATAATTGTACATAATTGTGTGATTCATTGTTACATATTCATGCATACATACATTATAACAATGTAATCTGGCCAATATTATTCCCCAATATTTCTCCTTACAGGGAAGGCTTTTTGATACACTGTTTCATTAAACTCTTCTTGAAAGAGTTGCTAATTGACATTTTAAAGGAACATAGTAAATTAATTGATGTATTCCTTTTTCTAACCATATCCTCAACATCAACTAATATACGCTTGCTATGTTAGAATACTTAGTAAATAAACAATTATAATTTTACAAGTTGCAAGATATATATTGGTGGTTTTTTCCTTGACATTCCATTATGTGGATTTCAAGAATACCAGACTTCTTCCTTACTCAACAATGTTTGTACACACATACACATATGTATTTATAGTCATGTGATGATGCTGAAAACATATCACTGGGATATAAACACATGTATGATATGTAACATATTTCTTTTTCTGGTTATAAAAGTAGTAAATGGAAAATGAAGAAACTTAAAAATATGTTAAAGAATAAGTATTGTTTTAAAGAACAGCAGGAGGACTGGTGCTGCAGATCACTGGCAGAGCACATGCCTAGCATGTGTGAGGCACTGGGTTCAGTTCTCAGGACTGCATAAAAAAATAAACAAAATAAATAAATGCATGCTGTCCATCCACAACTACAAAAAAAAAAAAAAAAAAAAGCAGGAAAAAATAACCAGCAGTTCCTTTATTTAGAAGGAGCTATTGACAGTTGACATATTTCCATGCAATTATTTAAGCTGATGACATTTAAACTGTTCAATTGTGTACACTTCCTTTTTTATAGAACAATACTCAAAACAATTTTCAATGGCTACATAATGTTTCCACTTAGGAAAATAGTACTTTCCTTTTAAATAAGGTTGATGAAAGCTTTTGTATGCATAAATCTGTTTTAGCATTTTAGATTATTTCCTAATCTAGGATAATAGGCCAAAATATCAATATTTTTTAAGTTTCTTCATCTGGTAAATAATTGTGCTATGAAAAATAATTTCTATTTTACTTCTCCATATACTTTTATGTTAAAAAATATAAGGAGCCTAGTGTGGTGGCACACACCTGTAATCCCAGAAGTTTGGGAGGCTGAGATAGGAGCCAGCCTCAGCAATGGCAAGGCAGTAAGCAACTCAGTGAGACCCCCTCTAAATAAAATATAAAACAGGGTTGGGGAATATGGCTTAGTGGTCAAGTGCCCCTGTGTTCATTCCCAGGTACTCCTCCCCAAAAATATGTATATACATATACAATGAGAAAAATTTATGTGGACAACCTTTTTAAGTTGAGATTAATATTTAATTTTAGAGTCAGTGTTTTGTTGTTTGGGGGTTTTCTTTTCTTTCTTTTTGTTTTTGTTTTTGTTTTGTTTCTCTTCCCCATTCCATGTTTTAATATGTAAACCTTCAAGAAAAAATCTGTTCTTTAAAAATTGGTGGTGGGGTCAGTTTTAAAATTTTTCTTTTTTTTTTTTGTGGGGTACCAGGGATTGAACTCAGGGGCACTCGTCCACTGGGTCACATCCCCAGCCATTTTTTTTTTATTTTATTTAGAGACAGGGTCTCACTGAGTTGCTAAGTGCCTCGCCATTGCTGAGGCTGGCTTTGAACTCGCGATCCTCCTGCCTCAGCCTCCCAAAGTGCTGGGATTACAGGCGTGCGCCACCGCGCCCGGCTCAGTTTTAAAATTTAACCTTAATTTGAGGACATAAGTTTAAATATACACATAATTCTACATAATGCTTCCATTTTACAAGGTATCATCATCTCTTTTTTCCTATTTCCCAAAATGCTCACGGAACAGTTTCACCACCCAACTCACATGATCTCACGTGTACACCACTAATTTATGCAAGAGACTAACAAAAGCAAATGAATAAACCAATAAAACAGTTATATATTATAATCTAGTCAGTTTCTTCCAGACATGCCAGACAAATATGCTACTGCTGAGCCACAGCCACAGCCCCCAAGCATTATTTAAATAAGACAAAGACATAATTTGGGTTCTCCCCTAAGAATTTTTTAAGTTATGCTAAGTAAGCAAAATTTAAATATACAGAATTTTTAGGAAATACAGATGACCTCTATATGTCTTTTATGACTCTGATCATTATCATTCCTTTGTGCCTGATTCTCCCACTAACAAAAAAAAAAAAAAAAAAAAAAAAAAAAGGCAGGACAAAGCTCAAACTCTTTAATCTAAATCTTCAGTTCTCTCTATAATCTGTTCTGCCTCAACTTCGGATGTAGTATGTTGTAGCAGAAAGTGAAATAAGTCCATTTTGGGGAGTAAAGAAACCTAGGGGAGTGGGAATGTAGCTCAGTGGTAGCGCTTGCACAACTTGGATAAGGCCCAGGGTTTGATTCTAGGAAGAAAGGGAGGGAAGGAGAGAGAGAGGAAAGAAGGAAGGAAGGAAGGGATTGGGGAACTGGGTAACATAATTGTCAATGTTGAAAGCAAGACCTCAGGTGAAACATTTAACTTTCCAGGTGTCAGTTTCCTTTACAAAATGATGGACTGTGACTAAATGATCTCTAAAGGCCCGTCAAGCTTTAAAATTCACTCTCTAGTTCTAGTACGTACCTATTTAATCCTTTATTCTTGACAAACAGGTACATTGCTGATCAATCTTATTCTTTCCAGCCTATATCCTTCCTCCTGCTGTTTCTTCCCCACCCCTAGTTTAAGAATTTGAACCTGCATCTGCCTGATCCCCCGAGTCTGTGCTCAAAACTCAGTGTGTTACTGGCTACTTTTCTCTCCTTCAAACTTTATTTTAGCTGCATAATTCTTTCTACTGGACATATAGAACATTTTGTTGTAAGAAATAGGTAGAGGGCTGGGATTGTGGCTCAGTGGTAGAGCGCTCGCCTAGTACGTGCGTGGCCCGGGTTCGATCCTCAGCACCACGTAAGAATAAATGCATTGTGTACAACTAAAACAAATAAATATTTAAAAAAAAAAAAAGAAATAGGTAGAATATGAACTAGTTTTTTAATCTTGAGTTTAGGTCTCTTCACTAGTCTCCTAAACATGAAATTAAACACCAAGAAAAATGCAGGAGTAATTAGAACTGCAGGATTAGGAGTAATGGTTTGGGAGGGAGTATAATCCAATATATTTGTAAATTTGAAACAAAAAGTATGAGTAACTTCTATTTCTTAGCTTTACTCAGAACATTAATTATTCCTTTGAATCTTTTGCTTTAAAGTACATATGTGTACATACACATATATACATATATATGCATGTACAGATGTCTTGAATATATATTGAGCTGTCTTAATTTGTTCAGTCTTTGAAGAATACTTAATAAGTTTTGAATAACCACCATTTTGTAGCTTGAAAAACTAGTGCATTCATTTAGCATGTGCGAAATTCCAGGTTGTACTGAAAAATCAAAGGAAGTGTTTATGCTTTTTCATACAATGATGTGCCTCTTACCAGCCCTTTCACTGCCCTGAAGACCACAGTATAAAGTTAGGGTCAAGGAAAGTATTCTGCTACAGTGTCATTCTGAAAACTGTCAAACCCATTATTTTGGGTCTAGTTTTTTTTTTTTTTTTTTTTTTTTTTTTTTTGGTACCGGGGATTGAACTCAGTGGCACTCGACCACTGGGTCACATCCCCAGCCCTTTTTTGTATTTTATTAGAGACAGGGTCTCACTGAGTTGCTAAGTGCCTCGCCATTGCTGAGGCTGGCTTTGAACTCGCAATCCTCCTGCCTCAGCCTCCCAAAGTGCTGGGATTACAGGCATGAGCCACCGCGCCCGGCTATTTTGGGTCTAGTTTTGATATGCTGAAATAATATATATGTAGGTATGCAGATTTTACATAATCACATTTACATGTATGGGCATTAACTTCTTTAAAAGTAATGCTCTTTGAAATTGTAAATAAAACTGTGTTAAAAAGAAAAATGTCAGAAATCACAGAAAAGTACTGTCACCTTGTAATATCCCATAGCCAGAGAAAAACCAATGTTAATTCATGTTTCCTTATTACATTTAAACTAAATACTATACACTAAATACCATATAATCATGCATCACTTTAAAGACAGGAATATGAAGTCACTAGGCAATATAATCTTACAGGACCACCATCACATACAGGGTCCACTGTTGACCAAAATGTTATTTATATGCTGTTTTTCATATTTAGTTTATAATGACTGTTTTCTCTTGTGACTGAATATTTTTGAAAACATGTTTTTAACATCTGTATAACATTTCAACATATGCATATGCCAAAATTTATCCATTCCCTCATTTTAAATAGTTAGACTGTTCTTCAATTTCTGCAATTATATAAGGACATTTTACAATATATATTTGTCCATAGTAGTCAAAATACTGTTATTGGTTCTCCTTTTCTGTCATGTTCCTTTTGTGGAACAAAAAGGGTATTGTGTGATTCCTTCTTCTCATTTATTCCAGCCCATACATGACTTTTTCTCAACATAAAAACCTCACTGTGGGCAATGTTATAGAACCTGTCCTTTTTCCTTTCTAAAATAGTGTCATCCCTGAATGAGGTCCATATTTTTGCAGCTCTCCTGCAGCAAAAGAATGTGAGGTAAAGCCAATTCTATGCCTGCATAAAATCTGGATAATGTAGATTTTAGCTTTCAAAAAAAGGTGAAATTCATGAGACTAAAACTCCACCATCAAACAAATAGGCAAAGAATAATTTCTACTGGCTATAACAAAAATGTGATTTTGCCAAACATGGAAGTGGGGACAGAAAGGATGAAAAAGGGGAGGAAGGAAATGGAGAGAGAAAATATTAAGGTTTTAACTGGTAAATTCAGTGAAAATTATATAATCTGCTCTCTGATTTTTGAGGTTTTGACTTTTCTGTAATATGCTACATTCAATATTTCAATAACTTCCCCATCCACTGAGTAAAGTATAGAAATCAGAGAGGTAGCACAGTGCTTTTGAAATTACTCTAAAATATCTTGGGTTAAAAACCTTATCAATTTAATAGGTTTTATTTGAAAGAAGGGTAGGAAGTCTGTTGTGCCTATTTACCAATGTAAATTGTTGAGAGTTAAAGATGTTTTTTAAAACTTCAAGTTACTACTATTTTTTTTAAATTTTAGATGTTGATGAACCTTTATTTTATTCATTTATTTATATGTGGTGCTGAGAATTGAACCCAGTGCTTCACACATGCTAGGCAAGTGCTCTACCACTGAGCCACAGCCCCAGCCCCCAAGTTGCTATTATTATATCAATTTGAATTCTGAAGGAACACTCATATGCTAAAAACTGTTTCTCCCAATAGCTCTGGACATTACATAGATGGCAGAATTTTAGTGAACAAAGGGAACTTTGAGGTCATAATAATGCAACTCTTATTTTATAGATGAGGAAAATTGTGCACAGATAAATTTAGAAAAACATCTCTTCTACTCAGCAGCAAATGTTTTCTTTTGGGGGAGGAAACTGCTAACACTCTATAGGTTATCAGAAGAATATGCAACCCCTTCAGTAGATGAATGGATAAAGAAAATGTGGTATATATACACAATGGAGTATTACTCAGCAATAAAAGAGAATAAAATCATGGCCTTCGCAGGTAAATGGATGAAGCTGGAGAATATAATGCTAAGTGAAGTTAGCCAATCCCAAAAAGGCAAATGCTGAATGTTTTCTCTGATATAAGGAGGCCGATTCACGGTGGGGTTGGGACGGGGAGCATAGGAGGATTAGAGGAACACTAGAATGGACAATGGGGAGGGAGAGGAAGGGAGAGGGCAAAAGGGTAAAGGAAAAAAAAAGACGGTAGAATGAGATGGATATCGTTACCCTAGGTGCATGTATGAAGACACGAATGGTGTGAATATACTTTGTATACAACCAGAGACATGTAAAAATGTGCTCTATAAGTATAATATGAAATGTTATGCATTCTGCTGACATTTATAACAACTTAGAATAAAAAATAAAAATAAAAAAAAGAATATGCAACCATCACTGTTGTAAAAATCCTAGAAGATCTGATTTGGATCCTAAGTATACATTGTCCCCTTACAGGTCTTAATGGATCATCCATTCCACCACCTTTCTCTTTACCACAGACACAAAAGGGACGTGTGCCTTCACACAAATTGGTGCTTATCCACAATGAAACACATGAAAAACTTAGAATCAATTTGGCTAAGTCAGAGTGTTACACCACTTCTGTGAAAAATATTTAAATATATCTCTGTGTATTCTTACCTGTAGCCTTTCAACTGTGCTTAAAAAAATTCCTTTACATAACATTATAATCTATTAGTATTTGTATGTTTGTTTTTGAGTAGCTGGGAGTTGCACCCAGGGCTTCTAGCATGCCCCTTACATACATTACAATGGAAATGGTGCCCACTAAAGTTGTACTTCATAAGGACATTGCATGTGTTATATATACTCAATTAATTAAGGTAAGCTAATTGTGAATAGATCAATGAAAAATAATGGCTCAAATTTGTTTCTTGCTGAAGTAAACAAATAGTTCAATACCTAGTTTCCAAGGTCTTTCTGTACTTCATCCTTTAGTACCCAACTTCCAAGTTTTCCTTGGAGGTCTTCTCTGTTTCAGTCTGTTAGAAGGAGAGATTTTCTTATGAAAGAGCTTCACAGTAGTGGATATCACTTCTATTCTCATTCCATTGACTATAATTGGTCACATGCCCACACCTAACTGAAAGAGAGGCTAGGAAATGAAGTTTATCTGTGTAGACAAGAAGTGATGACATGGACTACGATGTCTTATCTAGCAGTCATTACTTGCTTGGGCATTTCCCATCACCAATACCACACACAATTTCTGAAGTGGTTAACAAAAATATATATCCTCAGATTGTCCTCAGTTATTCAGTTCTGAAAATCCTAAATGGGAATTATGCTATATAAATATTAGTAAAACTAAAAATTCTATGGTTTGATGATTTTCTTGCCCCATATTTTCATGTTAATGTCTGATATTGTGTATTTGGAATGACTGCATGAGGATAAATAGCAATATTACCTGATCGATTTTTTTTAGCAACCTAACACTTTAAGGCATGAGGAAAATCTACGAAATAACCTAAATATTAATATACTTAAATGGTGGAGAGGAAATGATGGAGAAATTGCTGTTAATTTGGCATCACTAGCAACTGCTTTTATGTATAGGTTGTTCAACTTCCTTGTTGCCAGAAGACACTGTGGATGGAGAAAGAGGCCAGGGAATGAATGACTATTAATTAAACT
The DNA here is from genome assembly GCA_025594165.1 of Tamias sibiricus. Lineage (NCBI taxonomy): Eukaryota > Metazoa > Chordata > Mammalia > Rodentia > Sciuridae > Tamias > Tamias sibiricus. The sequence goes on along the minus strand of CM046663.1, from coordinate 58,179,277 downwards.
ATATGGAAATTTATTATAGAAAACAAACTTTATAAACAATTGCTTTTTTTTTTTTTTTTTTTTTTTTTTTTTAGTACCAGGGATTGAACACAGGGGCACTTGACCACTGGGCCACATCCCCAGCCCTTTTTTTGTATTTCATTAGAGACTGAGTTGCTAAGTGCCTCACCATTGCTGAGGCTGGCTTTGAACTTGCGATCCTCCTGCCTCAGCCTCCCAAGTGCTGGGATTACAGGCGTGCGCCACCGTGCCCTGCTTAAACAATTGTATTCTGACACCTCAGTGATTCCTTGAATGTGTTCCACTACATTGATTTCTTCATGAGATGACTAAGGAATAGCTTAAATACTACAAAAATCCAGGATAATCTCTGCTTCTTCTACACGAAAAGATACTAGAGATTTTCTTACAGTTACCAATAAAATATTCTAATTGACCAGAAAGAAAATAAATCAAAGGAAGAAGTACCTTAAAGTGTGTGGGGTGTGGGGAGAACTTAATGTCAGCTCTAAGTAGAACATCACTAGAGGGTACAGAATTTTTCAAGTTTTCTTAATAAGCTCTCCAGCCTGTTGATGTGTGTGTGTGTGTGTGTGTGTGTGTGTGTGTGTATGAAAGTTATAGATATAAATTGAAACTCTAGGGTCAAATGAAGGGAATGGAATGGAATGAAAAATCAAATGGCTATGCATATATTTTGATTACAAGATATCAATTTCTGACCAAAGAAATTTCATACATACCGTAACTTGATTCTATATACATAAAATTGTAGAAATTGCAAACTGATCTGTTATAGCAACCTAACACTTTAGGGCATGGGAGAAATCTTTGAAATAACTTAAACATTAGTATACTTAAATGGTGAAGGGAAAGGAAATAACAGAGAAACTGCTTTTATGTACAGGTTGCCCAACTTCCTTGTTGCCAGAAGATAAGCAAACTAATCTACAGCAACAGAAAGCAGACCAGTAGTATCCTGGGGAGAGAGGTGAGCAAAGGGGAAATTATAAAGAGGCTGAGGAAACTCTTAGAGATTTCATCAGTTTTACATGATGCTTTCCAATCTTAGTTGTTTTATGTCACTTTCTTCCTGATTGCACTGGTCAAAACCTCTAATCAGGCTTGACTAAAGGTTTATCAATTTTATGGATTCCAAAGAACCAGGTTTTGGTTTCATTGGCACTCTCAATTGATTTTCTGTTTTCTATTTATTGATTTCTATTTTGATCTTTCTTATTTCCTTTCTTTTGCTTCTTTGGATTTAATTTGCTTTTCTAGTTTCTTATGGGAGAAGCTGAGGTCATTTTATAATATAGGAATTTTGTCTCTAAATTTCCCCCATACATGGGATTGCCTTAGAATGCCACAAAATTTGAAATGCTTTGTTTTGATTTTCATTCAATTCAAAATGTTTTCTAACTTCCCCATAGGTTCCTTTTTTAATCAACAGGTTATTAGAAGTATGTTATTTTCTCCTCAAACGTTTGTGGATTTTTCAGATAATTGTCAGTTATTGATATCTAATTTAATTCCACTGTGGCCCAAGAACATCCTTTGCATGACTTGAATTATTATTATTATTATTATTATTTTATTATTATTATTATTATTATTTTTGGTACTGGGGATTAGACTCAGGGCCACTCGACCACTGGGCCACATCCCCAGCCCTTTTTTTTTTTTTTTTTGCATTTTATTAGAGACAGGGTCTCACTGAGTTGCCAAGTGCCTCGCCATTGCTGAGGCTGGCTTTGAACTCGAGATCCTCCTGCCCCAGCCTCCCAAGTGCTGGGATTACAGGCATGCACCACCGCACCCGGCATGACTTGAATTATTTAAAATTTATTAACAGATATTTTATGGCTTAGAAAAAAGGTTTACAAACTTTCTGTAAAGCTTCAATTTTCTATAAAGGTAAAGTTAAGCTTTGTGGGCCACATGTAATATTTCTCACATATTTTCTTTTTTAAGGAATTTTTTAAAATGTGAAAAACATTCTTAGTTCATAGACCATACAAAAACAGACTAGTTTTAGTAGCCAACTGGCTGACTTTTGGCCTAGAGTATGGTCTATCTGGGTATGTTTCACACATATACACTTTGAAGAGTATGTGTATTCTATTGTTAATGGAGTGTTCTAGAAAAGTCAAATAAGTGATATAGGTTGATAGTGTTGAGTTTAACTTGCTAAGTTTCTACTTGTTTTGGTAGTTATTTAAAAAGGGGGGTATCCAAATATCTCACTATAGTTGAGGATTTGTCTGTTTCTCCTTGTAGTTCTATCAATTTTTGCTTCATATATTTCAAAGCTATATTATTTGAGATAGGAACATTTAAGATTATTATACCTTCCCCATTAACTTGCCACTTTATTATTAAGAAATTACCTTTATCCCTGGTAATATTCTTTGCTTTGAAACCTACTTTATTTCATGTTAATATAACTAATAATGTTCTTTTAACTAATGCTAGCACCAGTAAGGTATATCTTTTTCTATCCTTTCACCCTTATTGTTTTTGTGTCTTTGTATGCAAAATGTGTTTCTTATTGATAGTAGCTAGTTGGATCTTATTTTTAATATAATCTGACAGTCTTTGCCTTTCAAGCATTTTTATTTTGTTTTGTTTTGTTTGTAGTGTTAGGGATTGACCTCAGAACCTCACATGTGCTAGATAAATCTTTTACCATTTAGCAATACCCCCAGTCTAGTCTTTGCCTTTCATTTATTTTTTTATTTTTTTAAAATATTTATTTATCTGTTATAGTTGTACATAATGCCTTTATTTTTTTACATGGTGCTGAGGATCGAACCCGGGCCACTCACGTGGTAGACAAGTGCTTTACCGCTAAGCCACAACCCAGCCCCTAGTCTTTGCCTTTTAAATGGATGTTCAAATTATTTACATTTAATGTGATTATTGATATGATTAGATTTCAGTCTGTCTTCTTGCTGTTTTCTGTTTGTTTCATCTGTTCTTTGTCCCTTTCCCTCTCTTTCTGCCTTCTATTAGAGTGAGTAATTTTTTATGTTTCTGTTTTACCTCCTTTGTTGGCTTGTTAGCTATAACTGTTTTGTTATTCTACTGATAGCTATTAGGGTTTACAGAATACAGCTTTAGCTTACCAAAGTATAGTCAAATGTTAATACACCACATCAAATATAGCAAAAGAACCTCATTCTTCCATTTCTCCCCTCCTTGTCTTTAAACTATTGTTGTATATTTTGTATTTGTGTGTGTTATAAATTCCATGATATATTTTTGTTTAAATCATTTGATTACCTTAAAGAAGTAATTTTAATTCATTTTAGTAAAAATTCTTAGGTATTTGCCCATGTAGTTATGATTTCCAGTGCTTTTTATTCCTTTGTACAGATCTGTATAGTCTCACCTGGTATCATTTTCCTTCTCTCCCATGGACTTCCTTTAGCATTTCTCATGGTATGGCCTGATGGTGAAGATATTTGAGTTTTTGTATGTCTGAAAACATGTTTACTTTGTCTTTGTTTTTGAATGATATTTCACTGAATATAGAATCCTGGGTTAATATTTTTTTCTTTCAATACTTCCACTGTCTTTTCACTTGTAATGTTTCTGATGAAAAAATCTCCTGTCATCCTTCTTTTTGGTCCTCTATGACATAAATATTTTCTCTGGCTACTTCCAAGATTTTCTCTTTATCACTGGTTTTCAGCACTTTGATTATATTTGTCTTGGTTTAGTTTTGTTCTTGTTTTTGAGCTTGGATCTGTGGGTTAATAGTTTTCAAGGAATTTGAAATTTTTTGATTATTTTTTCAAATATCTCTTCTACCTCTGTCTCTCCTCCTCTCCTCTCCTCTGTTAACTTTTATATAGATATTAAACCTCTGGATGGAAGTCTATCCCAAATGACTTTCTTATCATTTTTAAAAATTATTTTTCTCTCTTTATTTTGAATAGCTTCTTTGGCTATGTCTTCAAGATTACTAATCCTTTTTTTTCCTGCCCTAATTATCCAAGAATCCCATTTAGTGAATTTTTTATCACATATTATAGCTTTCATTCCTAGAATTGAAACTTGTTTTTAAAAAATGTCTTCCTTGTCTTTGCTTTTCAAACCTATAGAATACTGTTACAATAATATTTAATGCTCTTGTCCACTAGTTCTGACATCTGTGTTGATACAAGTCCACTTTCAGTTCATTCATTATTCTTGTCATTATAAGTCATTTTCTGGCTTGCATGCCTGGTAAGCTTTAAGTGGATGTGATGCATTTTGAATTTTACCACATTGGTTGTTGGAGATTCTTTGTTCCTACAAATATTTCTGGGTTTTATTCTTGGAAGCAGTGATATTACTCAGAGAAGTTTGTTTCTTGGTCTTACTCTTAGGAGTTGTTATGGGGTACTCAGTTTATAGCTCATTGTTCAAAGAAAAATACTACAGCTGGATAATATATTACAAGGTAATCTTTTAAGCTTAGGATTTATAATTGAAAAAAACTTCCTCAATGACTTTTGCAACATATTAATCGTTTTTTCTAATGACAAAAGCCAGGTGCTAAGCAACTCAGTGAGAACCTGTCTCTAAATAAAATACAAAATAGGGCTGGAGATGTGGCTCGGTGGTTGAGTGCCCCTGAGTTCAATCCCTGGTACCAAAAACAACAACAACAACAACAACAACAACAAAAAAAAAAAAACCTGAAGATAATAATTTCAGAAGAAACATTTATTTTCATTAAAAATTGCAAAACACTCTGAAAGAAAAAGTGGGAGGGAGAGGAATTGAGGACAGTGAGCATTCTAGAAATTCTTTTTGTGTGAAAGTGAATTTTTGATTAAGAATTAGTCTATAACATATCAATGCATTTACTTCTAAAGACAGTGGTTAAAAACATAGATATTAGGGATTAATATACTTGAATATATACTGGATTCCTCAACATATTTTAACCCAACTTGTTTAAGCTTCAGTTTTCTCATCTGTAAAATGGCATGTTCTTTTACAAATTAATCCAGGAGAGAGAAAACTGTTAATTCCACCAAATTAAAATGTACAGAAAAGAAGTTTTAATGTACCCTGGTAACTGACTGAATTATATATTTAAATTGGATATCTTCCACTTTGTTTTCTACTGCACAATTCTTAAGTGGTTTAAAATAAATCAGTTGAAACAGTCATAATTTTAAAAAACACATTCCTAATGAGACTGTTTAATTCAAAAAATCCTATAGGCTTGTTTATGATCCTTGCTTAGTTCCTAGTAATATAACTATTACTTGGCCTGTATCTGCTTATTATCACTTTAATTCTAGATCTCTGTGATTTTTCAATTGAATATTAAGGACAATTCTATCCCAGATAGAGTCCAATGCTAAATTAACTCCACATAAATCCTTTATGTACAACAACCAAACTGTTGAATAGGAGCAGTTCTTTTTTGGGGGGTGGGGGCAGGTACCAGGAATTGAACTCAGGGGCACCCAACAATTGAGCCACATCCCCAGCCCTATTTTGTATCTTATTTAGAGACAGGGTATCACTGAGTTGCTTAGTGCCTCACTTTTGCTGAGGCTGGCTTTGAACTTGCAATCCTCCTCCCTCAGCCTCCTGAGCTGCTGGTATTACAGATGTGCACCACCACAACCCAGCAAATAGGAGCAATTCAACATGAATTAATGCTTGAACCCACAGCTAACAACATAAACCCATTATTCTTGAGAAAATCTCACTGGACAAGATCAGATCAAATCTTTTTCATTCCTTTTATATTTCTTTTTTTTTTTTTAAAGCTTTATTGATTTATTACTTTTTTTTTTTTTTTTAACCAGGGATTGAATTCAGGGGCACTCAACCACTGAATCACATCCCTAGCCCTGTTTTGTATTTTATTTAGAGACAGGTTCTCACTGAGTTGCTTAGCACCTTGCTTTTGCTGAGGCTGGCTTTGAATTCACAATCCTCCTGTCTCAGCCTCCCAAAACACTGGTATTACAGGCGTGAGCCACCAAGCCCCGCTTTCATTCCTTTTAAAATATTAGCTTTTAATGGCCATGTACTTTGCAAGATGATACAAAAGTCATATGAATTTCTTTTTATTCTACCAAACACTTGTTTTAACATTATTACAGAATAATAATCTTTGTTGTGCCTAGTAATTAGAACTGAAAATTTATCTCACAGAATAAAACTGGGTGACTCTATGCTTAGTCCTATAATGATTGATTTTTTAGCTGTTTTAAAAATAAAACTCAGCCGGGCGCGGTGGCGCACGCCTGTAATCCCAGCACTTTGGGAGGCTGAGGCAGGAGGATCGCGAGTTCAAAGCCAGCCTCAGCAATGGCGAGGCACTTAGCAACTCAGTGAGACCCTGTCTCTAAATAAAAAATACAAAAAAGGGCTGGGGATGTGACCCAGTGGTCGAGTGCTCCTGAGTTCAATCCCCGGTAACCACAAAAAAAAAAAAAAAAAAACTCTTTAATTTGATAATATTTTAGTATATTACCAGATAGAAATCCTCAAGAATTAGAAATAAGAAATTTCTGATGATTTTGTGATCTTATTCTTTCTTCTACCAACGAATGCTTCATTTAGGTTAAAAAGTACTTATTTGCTTATTTTTATTCTAGGCCTTCTCATTTTCCAGCAGCCTCTATCATGTCTCCTGTCTCTTTCTTTCTAAAATTGTACTGTCCTGAGCTTTGTGCCTAGGTCCCAAGTATAAGAGACAAAATTCTAATGGTCTACACTGTTTCCTGGGAGTTCCAAAATGCTCTATTTGCTTATTTTTTATTTTTTTTACTGTGGTAAGAATATGTTACATGAGATCTACCGTCTTACCCTGTTTTTAAGTATATGAAAATATTCTTAACCTGCTAATAGTTAGAACTAGGGTGCTGAAAGGAAGGAGAGAGGGAGGCAAAGAAAAATAAACTGATCTTAGGATGGTGTGAAGTGGTTTTGTGGAAGCAGGAAGAAGTACATTATGTCTCAGTAGTCATAATGCATAGATATTGAAAAACTGATACTCTTTGATAGCCCTATCCATAACATTAAATCAATCACTTTATTTATACACTAAAACTCTCATGGCATTTATATTGATGAAATGTGAGATTATATAAAATGCTTTTGAATATTCACTTGGTGAATTTTCAGTTTCTGTGGAAGTCTTATGTTCAAAGGGGGTGAGCATCAATTAGACTTCTCCCTGACATGCACAACTATCAATAACCTTGGCTAAACTGTAAAAGAAAACTCAAAAGGAACATGTTGCAGAACCACAAAATAGCCTAGAACCCTGCCTCTGAAAGTCCAACTCTAGTGTGCTTGGGGGTTAAAAGCCAGTAAATAAATATGGGGCCTTTTCATAGATATCAACTTTACTCCAAGACTTTAAAAAAATACATAGTCATTATATTATATTAAATATAGAAATACTATGATTTAGAATGCAACATTTATATTAAATTTAAGATAAAACATGAAACTAGAGAAAATTCTAGCTTAGGATAAGACTATATTAAGGCAATTGTTCACTCTATGCTATTAACTATACTTGTGTGAAAAAGTTTGAGGTAAAGTGACTTTGATGGTATGTTAAAACCTATTTTAGCTGGAGATGGATGGTGGTGATGATTATACAACATTATGAATGTATTTAATACCACTGAATTGTACCTTTAAAAATGGTTAAGATGGGGGCTGGGGCTGGGGCTCAGCTGTAGAATGCCTAGCACGTGTGAGGCTCTGGGTTCAATCCTCAAGCACCACATAAAAATAAATGAATAAAATGAAGCTATTTAAAAAAACATAGTCTGAAAAACATTTAAAAAATGGTTAAGATGATAGATTTTGTTATGAGTATTTTACCACAATTTAAAAAGGGGAAAAACCTTCTACTAAAATCGAATGTTATCAACAAATGAAGATTTATCCCGAGAAGTTTTTAATTTCAGTATGCTTTCAATATGCATATATGTTGACCACTATATCCTGTTATTCAGCTCATGAGTCATCTCTTATTGTGCTCATGAAAAGAATGCTTGATTCCAAGTTTTTTAAACAAATTAAAGAAGCTCCCTGTGAAGAAGAACCTTTACTTAACCTATCCTCACTTCTGTGGCTGTCAGCCTGCATTTGTCAGCACACTACCCGTATTTCTGAAAAAGAATGCCCATAAAAAAGCCTGTTAGTAATAGCTCTAAAATAAATAGACTTTCCATGAAGACCCTACCAGAAAATTTATAGGATATCCTAAACAAATTAGGCAACATTTACCTATGAATCTGTTCTTTTACAGGAGAGAAAACTTGGTTGGAAGGCTGAAATTATGGTATATCCTTATATTCTATAACAGAATACTTATTCAGCCATTAAAGTATATAACTGAATATTTATTTTTTAAATTTAATTTTTTTTAGTATTTATTTATTTGTTTTCATTGTACACAACGCCCTTATTTTTACATAGTGCTGAGGATCAAACCCAGGGCTGAGCACGTGCTAGGCGAGCGCTCTACCGCTGAGCCACAACCCCAGGCCCTAAAAAAATTGTTTAGATGTTGATGAATCTTTAATTTATTCATTTATTTATATGTGGTGCTGAGGATCAAACCCAGAGCCTCATACAGGCTAGGCAAGTGCTCTACCACTGAGCCACAACCCCAGCCCATAACTGTATATTTATTGCTAGGAAAAATACACACACACGCACGCACACACACACACCAAACTGACATAGAAGTTTAATAACAAGGAGTTGCTGGGTGAGGTAGTGAACGCCTGTAATCCCCAAACTTGGGAAGCTGAGGCTGGAGGATAGCAAGTTCCAGACCACCAGCCTCATCAATTTAGTGAGACCCTGTCTCAAAATAAATTTTGAAAAATTTATAAAGAGCTGGCAATGTAGCCTAGTGGTAAGGCACCCCTCTGTTTAATCCCCTTTACCAATAACAATAATAACAACAACAGGGGTTGATAGTGATTATTTATGGGTGATGGGATTGTTAATGTTTTTCTACACCTTGCATACTTATGTTAACTGCTTCTAATAAAAATTGCAAAAATTCTTTTCAACATGAGGTTACTATTTGCTTATTCATTAATTCAACTAATATTTTCAGTATTAAATAAGACAGTCTCTGACTTTTAACTTGTAAGACTAAAAACAAAAAAAGGCATGATCAAACATCCTGGAAAATTTTTCATTCCTCTCTTTCATTCTCATGACTTAATTGCGCTGTCATTCCCTCTCTTGTTCATCCAGGACTTTGGCCCTTTGCTTACAATGTCTGCCTCTCCAGTACTTTTCTGTCATCATCATCTACCACTGCAGTGTCCACATGTGCAACCCATCCAAAATCCCTGACCCCCTGATTCCACCAGCTTTTAGAGCCACTTCATTGAGCAACCCATATCCAAAGCCATACCTTCTGATCTCCACATTGCACTTAATCTTCCATATTCCATAGGTCTTCAAATGAACTTCTCACTTCCCTCTCCCCATCATAGTGTTCCAAACCCACCCTTAAACACACACACACCTCCTCTTCCCACCTCTTTCCTTTCTCCACTGTTCTATCCCAGTTAATAATACCACCATTGAACTCTGCAATCAGATCAGGGATGGGGGTTCATTCTAGACCTTTCTATCATCTCTATCCCAGACATCAATGGCCTAATCCAAAAGCTCATTATTGTCACTATCAGTGTAAAAGTCACACAAAAATACTTTCTTTTTTTTTTTTTTTAAAACAGTAATAGAATTTGTAGCTCAGTAGTAGAACATGTTACAGGCCCTGGCTTTAATCCCTAGCACCAACCATGATAGTAATAATTATTATTAATAGTAGTAAAAGTACTTTACAACATTCACCCCAAGTATTTACATTATGAAACAATATTACCTTATTAGCAAACCATGAAATTTTTACAGAAACATATATGACTTGTGCTACTCTCAGAATTCAGAAGCCCAAAATGTTTAAATGCACCCTCATGGCTACCCTTAGAGTAAGAACTGTGTACTCTCAGATGAGTCAGAGGGGTGTTGCCTGGCCAACGTCCTGAAAGATGGAGCCTTCTATCCCACAAGATATCAAAATGCAGTTTTCCTGAAGAAGAAAAACAAAGGACAGAATTCAGTAATGCTAAATGGATGAAATTCAGTAATGCTAATATGAAAAGACAAATAGGAGACTTCCATGGTAAATTCAGAAAGGAGATGGGAAAAGAGGTATATTGTTAAGGGGCCTTCAGAAACAATGCCATCTAATCATTCTTGATTGTTTTTTTCCCCCCATGTTCTGTAATACACATGTATTAACAGCTAAGGGAAAATGTTCAAAGGCAAGTCCAGGGGGGTCTAGTTTTAAAGGCAAATATAAAGCTGTGTACAAAGTATTTTTTACATCCAATGGTTTAGAAGAAGCCTTAAATTTTAATAACCGAGTCTACTAGCTTTTTTTTTTTAAAAAAAATCTAAATGATTTCAACTTTATATAAAAAGAAACAAAATTTGAGCATAAAAAGGTAGTAGAAGAATTGTTATATTTAGTCACATGCTGTAAGTTTCTTTTCAGGGGCTGGGGTGGTGGCTCAGCAGCAGAGCGCTTGCCTAGCACGTGCACAGCCTGGGTTCGATCCCCAGCACCACGTAAAAAAATAAAGGCATTGTGTACAACTAAAGCAAATAAATAAGGGGCTGGGGTTGTGGCTCAGCGGTAGAACGCTCGCCTAGCATGTGCGTGGCCCGGGTTTGATCCTCAGCACCACGAACAAATAAACGCATTGTGCACAACTAAAAGCAAATGAATAAATATTTTTTTTTAAAAAAAGCAAATAAATAAATGTTTAAAAAAAAAGAGTTTCTTTTCAGAAAAAGGTTTCACATCTATTGTACTATATTAGTAGTCTTGCAGTTCATTAAATTTATTAACAGGTAAGTCATGTCCACTTTGGGTTTTGCCAACAGCATAAACATCTAATTACTAAAAAAAAAAAAAAAAAACTGTTACAAAAATACATTTTCCAATATGGAAGGAAAGTCCCTTGATTAAATATCTATGAATCTTTCTACACAGTGAAAATTAATTTAATCTTCTGCTTCATATCAAACCTATCATTTTTTAAGTTTCTTTAAAATTAGGTTATATAATCTATATATATTGTCCAGAGTTCACTGGGGCAAAAAGTTAACAGTATGGGGTCATCAAGTAAATTAAATGTTAACAGCAAAAATTAAAGGACTAAATTAAAAACATGGGGCCTTAATCCTATATGATGAAAAGAAGTAAGGAAAAAGTATTCCCACAAGAGCTATAAAGTGCTCACCTATTTAAAATAAATTACTTCTTCAGAGCTGCCTTAAAAGGTTAATTTGTTTTTAAACATGTAAGCATTTCTTAGCCAACAGGGAATGTGATATATTTTATTTTCTTATTTCCCCATAGATTTGTTCTATAAGAAATAAATTTTATATACTAAAAATGTAGCATAAGGCTTAACTATCTTATAGAACTGGTCACACATCCTCAGTAATATCACCAAGAGACAAAGAGAGCCTTAATTTTACTTCTGTTAATTAAAAATAAATAAGAAATGAATGTTAATACCTGATTCCCTGTTCTCAACTTCCCAGACAGGCTTAATCCCAAGTCACTGAAGTCTCAAAGAAAGTCATGAGGTATAATTTTATGTTTTGTTTTGGTATCAGGAATTGAACCCAGGGGTGCTTAACCACTGAGCCACATTCCCAGACCTTTTATTTTTTACTTTGAGACAGGGTCTCACTAAGCTGCTTAGGGCCTTGCTAAGTTGCTGAGGCTGGCTTTGAGCTTTTGATCCTCCTGCCTCAGCCTCCCAAATCACATAGGTGTGTGCCACCACACCCAGCTACAAATTGTTTTTATCCAACGTGAAGTTTAACTCTTTAGTTTTCATTTGATAAGTTGCCAAGAGCAGATCCATTTCCATTATTAGTTAATTCTATTTATTATCTAAAATTGCTCCCCAAATAAAAGAATTTTAATAGGTAGGACAAAAAGCTAATATCAACCTTTGGTATATTTCATGCTATAATACGGTATATGTTATATCACTCTGGATGTCACTTTTGAAAGGGGCCCTGTTGCAAACTGGAACATAACCAGGAGAAGGAAGCCAAGAGGGTGAAAGGGTTTAAAATCATAAAACAACTAAAAAAAACAAAATTAAAGAAAACATTAGAGTATATTTGGAGGCAGGGGGATTCAGTTGTCATCATGACTGAAATAGCAAGTTATATTTAAAGAATTATCACAAATAGGAATAAATTTGTTCTTAGTAGCTCCAGGGGACATTTGGACAATGGGTGGCAATAAGAAAGAGGAGTGTTTTAACTCTTAAGATTATAAGATTCCAAACCTGAATAGGCTAAATACCCTTTATTAGGCTCTTATGAAGTTTACATTATTTTAAAAGCACTGTTTCAAAACATTGGATTCATTTTATCCAAGTCAATATTTTCACACCAATTTTAAAAACTTGATAACTTGAGACAAATGGATTTATCCCTTTTCAGGTATCATTATTGGTAAAGGGTAAGAAGTTCACACTTCCTCAATAAATCTTAATTATTATTAACTGAAAATGACTTTTAATTCATTTATTTGTGGCCAGGAACATGGAAGCAAAACAACTCATCCAGAGGGGGGGAAAAAAAAACTCAAAACAAGCCAATAATCTTAACAGAATTAAAATTTAAAATGCTATGTAAGAATCTGCATTTATGGGGCTGGGGTTGTGGCTCAGCGGTAGAGCACTCACGTAGCACGTGCGCAGCCCAGGTTCAATCCTCAGCACCACGTAAAAATAAAGGCATTGTGTACAACTAAAACAAATAAATAAATATTTTTTAAGAAGAATCTGCATTTCTAAAAATTGGGGCTATAAATCCCAAAATAGAAGTACATTCTTGGATGCATGTATAAATTTTTCAGCATGTAACTAATACTGATGTCCTTTAAAAATCACATAAGACCCTAAGCAACTTAGCAAGACACTGTCTTAAAATAAAAAATAAACATAATGGGCTGGGCTGGGGATGTAGCTCAGTGGTTAAGCACCTCTGAATTCAATCCTTGGCACACCCTCCCCCCAAAAAAATCACACTAGAGAAAAAGCGTCTTTCATAAAACATTTATGGATGATAAAGTACTTGTATTGATCTTTCATTAAACAAGTCTATCCAACTACAAAATAAACATATTAATAAACACTATGTTCTCTTAAGCTAATAATTAAAGCATATAGATATATACCATGAGTAACCTCTAAGGAATATATTTTGTAATTCTTTTCTTCATGTGTCAATTAGCTACAGTGAAAAGAAATTATCCAAGTTATTTGAAAAAAATTGTCAATATCTAAAATAAATCTCAAGCTTGCATTTTGAAAAGGAAACGTAGATGGGTAAATCTGTAGGAAAAACTCCTCACATTCCTACCAATAAATTTCATTAAATGTTGTATAGGTATATAATTTTAGTAATAAACTAGATGCTATGTTTATAAATACTTGTTGTCCATCTTGATGTCACACGTTACAGAACTTTTAAAAAAGATTTTTAAAGTACTTTTATGAATTTGTTAAACAAAAAAGATACAGAAATACACTTTGGTGGTATTTTATTTTATTTATATTTTTATGGATATTAATCCATTCAATAGGGGGAGCCCTCATGACCTTTAGGTGGTATTTTAAAAGTAAAATATACACTTATTACTACTACAACCACACATCAATACACAGAAGATAATTGTTTACATACTGTATTAGTGTCCTCTTGCTATAAAATTACCACAAATTACTATAAACTTAGTGGCTTAAAACCACAGAAATTTATTTTCTTACAGTATTGAAGGTCAGAAGTTCAAAATGAGTCTTAGCTAGGGGCTGGGGTTGTGGCTCAATGGTAGAGCACTTGCCTCGAATGTGTGAGGCACTGGGTTCGATTCTCAGCACCATATATAAATAAATGAATAAAGATCCATAAACAACTAAAAATATATATTTAAAAAAATGAATCTTAGCTAAAATCAAGGCATATGCAGAACTGTGATCCTTTCTGGAAGAGACTCTAGGAAAAGTGTTTTCTTGCTTTTTTCAGCTTCTGTAGAGCTCACAGGCTACCACTTGGCTCCTGGCCCCTTTCCATCCTCAAAGACAGCAATGGCTGGTTGAGTTTATTTCACATCTCATCACAGCCACTGACTTCTGTTTCCCTCTTCCACACTTAAAAGGCCCTGTAATTACAGTGGGTCTACTCAGATAATCAAGATAATCTATTTGTAGGTAGAGTAGCAGCCTTAATTTCTGTTCTCAACCTGAATTCCCTCTTGCCATGTAACATGACATATTCAGATTCTAGAGTCTTGAACATTTTCTGTAGGCCATTATTCTGCCTACCATATTTATGATTAATTTTTCCTTTAGTTTTCTTCACGACCCACATGGCCCCTCATCTGCCTCTGAAACTGTATGCAACATATTCAAATATGCACATTATTTTAGAAAGAAAAGTTCATAACTTTCAACAAAACTTCAAAGTTTAAGAATCATTGGAGCTGGGCACTTGCACATGCCTAAAATCCCAGTGGCTCCGGAGGCTGAAACAGGAGAATTGTGAGTTCAGAGATAGCCTCAGCAAAAGTGATGCACTAAGCAACTCAGTGAGACACTGTCTCTAAATAAAATACAAAAAAGGGCTGGGGGTGTGTCTCAGTGGTTGAGTAGCCCTGAGTTCAATCCCCAGTACCTGACCCCCCCCAAAAAAGAATCGTTGGATTCACTCATATATCAGTGTTCCTTAGAAGAACAGTTTGGCTAATGCAAAATTATAGATGTGCTTTTTAACATATACATTAATAATAACACCTTGATATGGTTTGAAAGTTTTTCTTTCATTTCTTCCTACAATTAGACATTTCACTCCCCTTGTGCCTCTCTGTATACCCCCAATTTTTTGGCTATTATATTTAATGCTGGAATGAGCATACTCCTGCCTAACCCCTACACACTTCTTTTTCCATATTTTAGATTTATTTCACCTGGATCAGATTTCTAAAATTAGAATTTCTGGCAGGAAAGACTTGAACATTTTCATAACCCTTTTTACTTTCCAAAAAAGCTGTTTTATATTACCACCGGTCCTTATAAGAATACCATAAATGAGAAGTGGTTCAGCTTTTTGTTATTGTTTTTGTGTCTTTTTCTTTTTGGTCTTTAAGGGTAGCCTTTCTGCATGGAAAATATTATGCAGGGGTCACCATTTTTTGGCAGTACTGAAGATTGAACCTAAGGGTGCTTTACCACTGAGCTACAACTCCCAATTTCTTTTTTGTGTGGGGGGCGGTACTGTGGATTGAACTCAGGGGCACTCAATCACTGAGCCACATCCCCAGCCCTATTTTGTATTTTATTTAAAGACAGGGTCTCACTGAGTTGCTTAGGGCCTCTCCATTGCTGAGGCCGGCTTTGAACTCGTGTTCCTCCTGCCTCAGCCTCCCGAACCACTGGAATTACAGGCATGCGCCATTGCACCCAGGTCCAACTCCTTTTTTATTTTGAGCCAGGGTCTCACTAAATTGCTAGACTGATCTTGAACTTTTGATCCTCCTGCCTCAGGTTCCTGAATATATGGGACTACAAATGTGTGTCACCATGTTCAGCTTGGGATCAATTAAAATCTTTTGTTTAATTTATTTTATTTATATACGGTGCTGAGAATCAAACCCAGTGCCTCACACATGCCAGGCAAGTGCACTACTGAGCCACAGCCCCAACCCCGGGGTCACTTAAATTTTGATAAAAATTATGAACTAAAAAACTTGTCTTGGGCTGAAGATGCGGCTCAGTGTAAAAACACTTGCCTAGCATGTGTGAAGCCCTGAGTTCAATCCCCAACACTGCCAAAAAAACAAAACAAAAAAAACTTTTTTTCTTTTTTTTTTTTTGGTACTAGGGATTGAACCCAGGATCACTTAACCATAGAGCCACATCCCCAGCTTTTTTAAAATTTTTATTTTGAGACAGGGTCCCACTAAGTTGCTTAGGGCCTCAGTAAATTACTGAAGCTGGCTTAGAAATTGGGATCCTCCCACCTCAGCCTCCCTAGTACCTAGGACTACAGGCATGTGCCACCACTGCCCAACTCTTTCCTTAACTTTTATTTATTTTTTTAAACATTTGTTTATTTGTTTTAGTTGTACACAATGTCTTTATTTTTTTTAATGTGGTGCTGAGGATCGAACCCGGGCCGCGCACATGCTGGGCAAGTGCTCTACCGCTGAGCCACAACCCCAGCCCTTAACTTTTAAATTCAACTTGCAAATCTGTCTATTATTTGTAAATTTTAACATTAATCACTTCAAGAGGAATTTTTATGTTTTTAAACTGCCTTAGACTGCATTGACAAATTATATTTCCTTAAGTAACTTAATGTTTGATTAATAGATCTCTGAGTACTTAAATTCTAAATCTAGTATACTTACAGAGAATCTTAAATTCTTTTAAAAGTCCAAATAGTCTTCATAAGCATCGTTAAGATTCTCTATCTTTTAAGACTAGTCTGATAAATATATCCTATGATAGGTCCAATTTTCTAACCATCATAATTTAACATACACAGATCATTCCTAAGCCTAATATTATCATGATAACAGCATAGGCTATAAAAAGAGTATAGAATATAAAATCAGTTCTGTAATTTTATATATTCCTTAGATTAAAAACTATAACCTCCTGGGAAAAACTGTCATCCTAAGCAAGTTAGAATAGCATCCCAGGCATTGAATTAACATTCAGAGCTTCCTAAATGGGATGATCTTACCCACGTCTCTCATATTCAAATTACAAATAACTTTTTTTTTTCATTTATTGCTAAGATTGCAAGTAACTTTCATCACTACTTAGTTGGTTGTGCTTATCTTTGGATACTTTATTGTAAGAGCCTTAATGAGAAGGTAGCTAAGATGGCGGCTGGCTGAGAGCAAAAGAGGAGACGTTTAATTGTTTTCTCCTAACCTTATTGATTTAGACTTCAATGCAAGTTTATCTTCCAACAAGCTCTTTGTTCTTCGTCTCTCCTTGTGAATCACCTCTTCTGGTTTTAAACTGCTATCTAAATTAGTCGTGTCTGTATCACACTTTTCTTCTGAATAACTTTCACTTCTTCACTGTAATGTGATACCATGTTGCTTGGAACCTAGAGAATCTTTCTGAATTTTAGAATCACTTGATCTTCTTGACTTGTGTTCTGCCTTAGTTTTCTCGGTGGACAAGTGTCTCTCTCTTTTGTTGTTGTCTTTCTGTACATTTTCATCTGTTTTAAAATAAATCTGTTTTTTCAGAAACTGGCTTTTTTTTTTTTTTTTTTTTTTAAGAAACTGGCTTTCCATCTTTGCCTAAAACTGATAATTTCCTCTCATTCATTTCTATGTTTACTTTTTTGACGTTCAGCTTGATGTCATCTGAAGAAAGCTTTGTTTGTTGACTTTGCTTTTGACTATTTTCCTCTACTTTTAAACTTTTCTCAGAAGAGTGAAGTTCAGTCTTATCACCCGTTTTATGATTACTGTCAACTTTATATTTATGTTTTGTAGATGACTTCTCTTCTGACAGAGTTTCCTCTTTTTCTGGCTTCTCCTTAGAGGATTTCATGTCTTTCTTAGGTAGGCTTTTCAAATGTGGTGTTTCAGTTTGCAAGGCAGCACTCCTTTGTTGAGCTGGTAGAAGTCGACCAGCTGGATCAGGTCAGAGAATTTGGTGTTCCTGTCGTCCAGAGTGAAGAAGGTCTGCCCTTCATCCTCAAAAGGTAAGATCTGGAAGTTTTTAATCTTCTGGTGGTGACACAGTGTGAGTACGAATGCCTTTGGATTACTCTGACTGTCGCGGAGGAGGAAAAGTCCATCAACAAGGCCTTGCTGTTTAATGATCCTGTGCGATTCCTCTCTGGTGATTCTGCCTTGAAACCAATGCTGAGTTCTGTGAATCACTGTACTCAGGGTAGAATGATGAAGGGGACTTTGGCTACCCAGGATATTCATCCTCATGCTTCTCTTCCGCCAGGCATGGCCCTCTTCCAGGCACAGTCGATCCTGATGTGGTGAGAGCTCACCCATCTATTTATCCCTCTTTTAAAACAAAAGGGGGGAAATGTAAGAGCCTTAATGAGGAGGTAGCTAAGATGGCGGCTGTCTGAGAGCAAAAGAGGAGACGTTTAATTGTTTTCTCCTGACCTTATTGTAATCTACTAAGAATCTTTCTGTGCCTGTGAACACTGTGTGACGCACCTGTAAGTTGAGCTTGTGACACGTGTATACTTGTTAAGGTGAAGAGTATTTAAGCAGGAAGGGTTGGAGTTGTTTGGGGGGTTGTTGTTGGAGTTGGAGAGAAAAGTCAGAAGAGAAAGCAGAATAAAGAACCTACTCGTTTCCAGTCTGCCTCCGAATTCTTTCCCACGGTATCGTTGGTGCAGGCGGCAGCCACTGCAGGCAGCAACACTTTATGATCAACCAATTGGAACCTTCTTATCGCTCAGTTCTGTGACTTAGTTCCCTTAATCTGCCAACTCTAGAGTCATGCCAGCAAATGGAATCTAATTATTTATGCCACAAAAGAAGCAAATGTTTTAAAAATAGATATGTAAGAATTGTGTGATCCATTCATCGGATAAACACAGCACCCCTACAGTCTTTTATTAATACATGACTTCAAATGTTAATTTTTTTTTTTAACCTGGGATTGAGCTCAGGGGCACTCGATCACTGGGCCACATCCCTAGCCCTTTTTTGTATTTCATTAGAGACAGGGTCTCACTGAGTTGCTAAGTGCCTCACCATTGCTGAGGCTGGCTTTGAACTTGTGATCCTCCTGCCTCAGCCTCCCAAGTGCTGGGATTACAGGTGTGTACCACCATGCCCAGCGAATTCCAGACTTCTAATCTCAAACTCCGGTTTTCTCTAAGGTGGGAGTATAAAGATACACTTGGCCACAGGCATCTCAAAATCAGTATGTCACATATCAAAATTAACCAAACTTTTCTTTTTTCTTTTCTCTTCTTTTTTGTACTGGGGATTGTAAGCTGCCTGGTACCGAAAACCAGGAGGAAAACTCTCGGAGGCAGAGTTAAGCTTTTACTACTTTTACTTCTACTTTCTTAGAGCTTAGAGAGGGAAAGAAAGATTTTTAGAGAGAAAGATTAAAGCGAGCTTTTCTTCTTGTCTTCTTAGCTTAGAGTCTTAGAGAGAAAGAAAGATAGAGCTTAGCTTAGAGAAAGATTAGAGCTTCTTTCTTCTCTCTTCTTTCTTCCTTCTTCTTTCTTCTGTCTTCTGTCTTCCTCAGGAGCCTCGGCCTAACTCTGACCAGTCATTACTTCTTCTATCTGGTTTCTCTTCTGTCTTCTATCTGGTTTCTCTTCTGTAACCGCTCTGCCTACGTTCTGGCCGCTCTGATTCTTCTGACCGACCGAGTGACTGCCCGACTGACCGAATGAATTCGTTCTCCTAACTCGGACCGCTTTCACCCGGTTATATACCTTCAGCTTTGCGGGTGCCTACAGGTGCGTCACATACATATCAGGTGGAACTTATGGCTTCCAGCTAGCTGCAACAGCCCTTCCTAATTAGGGATCCTTCAGGGGATTAAACTCAATGGTGCTCTACAATTGAGCTCTACATCCCAGACCTTTTTATTTTTCATTTTAAGACAGGATCTCACCAAATTGCTTAGGGTGTTGCTAAATTGCTGAGACTGGCCTCAAACATGCAATCCTCCCACCTGTGTCTCCCGAGTCACTGAGATTACAGGCATGCCCCATTGTTCTATTTTCTCTCTTTCAGTAAATGTTACCAACAGCCAATCACTCAGTTGCCCACAACAGAAATCTAGGAATCATGCTATTATACCATATCCATATGGAAAGGCTATCCATATAAAAAGGATTCTAAGCCTATTTAATCTTACCTTCCAACTTTTTCTATCCTTCCTTACTCTCCTCCAGCCACATGGGTATTGAACTTACTGGACTTTCCTGCTTAGGACATTAACATAATGGCCTCTTTCTTTGCCTGGAATGTTCTTCCTCCTTTTTTGGCCCAGCCAATTTGTCTTTGTCCTTTTAAGTCTGTGCTTACCTCTCCCACCTTAAGAAGGCCTCGTTTAAATCTCTAGTGTTAGATGTATGCTTTCACAGCACCTTGTATATTTCTGTTACTTGTAATTGATATGATTATTAATTAATTTAATATATGTCTTTAACCATACTGGACCATAAGAGGAGAAACTATAGTTGTTTTATTCACCCCACATTCTCAGTGCCTAGCAAAGACTACAGTGTATATGGCACAGATTAGGTGCTAAAAGTTAACCTGAGAATACTTACATGAGTACTGAATAAATAAATCCAATCTCTTTTATACCTCATTTCACTCATTAGCTACTTTTTATAATTCATGTACTCATTATTTCTTGACTAGATACTAGAATAGCTTCCAAAGACTCCCTACCACCTCTCCCACATTTTCTAATCTGTTTGCTAGAATCCTCATTAAATGAATTCCTAAAATACAATCAAGTCATATCATGGATTGGTTTAAGATTTTCCAGTGCATCAATATAAAGATGGAACATAAGGCCCTTCCTAGTTTGACTTCTATCCACTTGAGCAGGTTGACCTTCCTCAACTACAGGCTATAATTTACAGCAAACTACCTGATTATCTTAAACATGCCAGGTTCTCTCTATCTGCCCTGTTTTCCTAACACTCTTGTGATTCTGCTTAAAATGCTTTCTTTGGCCTATTTCTTCTTTCTCTTCTATACTAGGATAACTCATTTCAATCCTTTAAGGCTCTGCCAAAGTGTGCTTCAAGACACAGCACAACTGTCACCTCCTCTCCAAAAGCTTCCTGAGCTACCTATTTCTAACCTGACCTAAATGGTCTTCCTTTATATTTATTGCAGTATAATTTTTTAGTAAAATCTTTCTTTCATTAGACATTCAGCTCCTTGCTAAAAGAAACTATATATTTTCATATCTACATCTAATTCTGGTATGGACTTTGGTAAATGTTTGATTAATTCTGTGTGGCAAGATATATTAAAACTCATAAACACATACCAATCTTTTGAGAAAGAATATTTGTACTTCTGGGAAATCTTCCAATCATTTGATAAGAAACTAAATTAGAAAAAGGATATGCACACATGTTCACGTCAGAATTAGTTATAGTAGCAAAAATGGGGGGAAAACTAAATGTTCAGGAATAGAAGAATGGTAGAATCTGCTAAATGATATGTAGCACAGCAATATAGAATGAAGATTGTGAAAATGATGTAATTCAGATATTTATGATATGTTAAATGAAAAAAGATTAAGAAAATTATGTCATACTATGATTCTACAAAATTAAATGCATAGACATTAACTAAAAGGGAACATGAAAATTGTATGGATCATTATTTCCTTTACTCAGAACTTTATATATTATTGATATATCTTCTTAATTACAATTAAAGTAATTAAAAATTAGCCTGGTGCACTAACAAACACCTGTAATCCCAGTGACTTGGGAGACTGAGGCAGGAGGATCACAAGTTCAAGGTCAGCCTGGGCAACTTAGTGAGACCCTGTCTCAAAGTGAATTTTTGTTTAAAAGGGATAGGATGTAGCTAAGTGGTAGAAAACCCCTGGGTTCAATCCCCGGTACCACAAACAAATAATTTAATCTGTGTCATCAACAGATTATATATACTTGTGTATGTATAACTGTATGCTCGTTTACATACATGTATATATATATTTTTAATATTTGTTTTTTAGTTGTAGTTGGACACAATATCTTTATTTTATTTATTTATATTTATGTGGTGCTGAGGATCGAACCCAGGGCCTCGATAGGTGAGTGCTCTACCGCTGAGCCACAACCCCAGCCCCACATGTATATATTTCTGTGTCCTGAAAGGTCCAAGAAGCAAAGACATCTCAGTATAGCAATGAATACACCTACTAACATGAAATGGAAGTCCTTAGAAAAAAGGCTAATTCTAGGCTGGGTAGCACATGCCTATAATCCCAACACTTGGGAGGCTGAGGCAGGAGGATCGCAAGTTCAAAGCCAGCCTCAGCAATGGCGAGGCAGTTAGCAACTCAGTGAGACCCTGTCTCTAATAAAATACAAAAAAAATGGGCTGGGAATGTGGCCCAGTGGTTGAGTGCCCCTGAATTCAATCCCCGGTCCAAAAAAAAAAAAAAAAGACTAATTCTAGGACTGAGGTAGGATAAGTATAAGATAAATGTGGAACATTTTTTTTTTTTATACCACAAAGTAAGGAAGTGCTCTCAAAAATGGTGTGGACATGTCAAAAAACCACAGGAGAAAGAACTTCCACTAGCTAAATCTAAGACAACTTCAACATCAAATCAAAATAACTAAACACAGAGTTAAATATTAGAGATGAAAGGCCATGATATAGGTATCTTACCCTCAAGTGACTCAAAGACATTTTTTTTTTTTTTTTTTTTTTTTTGTACTAGGGATTGAACTCAGGGGCACTGAACCACTGGGCCACATTCCCAGCCCATTTTTTTGTATTTTATTAGAGACAGGGTCTCACTGAGTTGCTAAGTGCCTCGCCATGGCTGAGGCTGGCTTTGAACTCACGATCCTTCTGCCTCAGCCTCCCAAGTGCTGGGATTACAGGCGTGCACCCCCGCACCCGGCTTCAAAGACATTTTTGATGTTATATCCTGATACTCATCAAAATCTTCCATTATATTTAATGTCCATTTATGTTTTCTTCAATTTATATTTAGCTGAGGCTGGCTTTGAACTTGTGATCCTCCTATCTCAGCCTCCTAAGCCACTGGGATTATAGGCTTGGGCCACTGCACCCAGCTCAAAAAAATTTTGTACATAAATATGCACATAAAAAAGAGAGATGGCACAAACAAGAATAAGCAATCACAGAAATGGAAAGACATAGGAATTCATAAGTTCATGTAGATAACAAATAGGTAAATAAGAAAGAAAAAAGAGCTCTACTTGCAGTAGAATGCTGTGGGCTGCAAATGAGGAGGCAATACTAAGATTTGTTTAATCATTTTGTAACCATCATGGTAAAATCATATCAGCAATAATGGATGCTAAATATAATGGAAGATTTTGATGAGGATCAGGATATAACATCACAAATCTCCCCCACAAATTGCTTATTTACTGCTAGGAAGTAAAAAAATAAAAAAAAAAATTTAAAAAGAGTAACTACACAATGAAAAATTCAGATCCCATACTGATGAAGTGATCAAAATTAAGATCATCACTGAAAGTCAGATGGATATATCCTGTGTTTCCAGATGTGATCCTCAGAGTAGTCCAGATGAGAATGTATAACTTCAATCCAGTCATGAGGAAACATCAAACACAAAATGAGGAACATTCTACTAAAAAGGAGAGTAGAGGGAGAAGCTGTATAATAAGTTAAATGTTCTAAATAAGTTAATATGTTCTTCCAATATATCAAGGTCATAAAAGACAGTGAATCAAGGTTTGGAAGTTTCATAAAGAAAAGGAGGCTAAAGAGACATGCCCATTAGTGCAGAACCTGACATAAGACTGGATCCTGTAAAGGAGGGGAATATGCTATAAAGGATCAACTTACCAAATTGGAATATGGATAGTAAAGTTTTGTTTCAGTGTATATTTATGAAGTTGACATGAAGTATAGCCTCAGGAATTTAGGGGTAAGGGGCCAGAATCTGTGTAGCTTAATGGAAAATGGTTCAGGAAAAAAATGTGATATAAAACAACATATATATGAAAAGAAAGAACTCACCCATGTATAAAAGCAAGCAAATTATATGGATCTTTTAATCTATTTTTATTTTTGGAATTTTGTAAATTTGAAATTATTACCAATGTAAAAGCTTTAAAAAATAAATCTACTTCAGAGAAATAAGACCAACAGGAAAGTAAAAGGAACTTTAAAATTTCTGCTAAACACATTGTTTTTAAAATGTTCACTAGTGTGTATTGTTTTCAAGTTATTTTTCAGAATGTTTTCTTCTTTAAGGGTATCCATTGTTTCTTTAAAAAATGAACAGACCTATAGCTTTCACTGTTTTATCCAAATAAGTTAATATGTTGAAGCCAACATTCCATCAGTTGTAGTTTACTTATTAGAAAATAGCAGGGAGCGGGGAATATAGAAATTAAAGACTTCTATTCTCCACACTACCCATGTTTACCATTCATTTGCTGGTGATTGCATTCCAGTTTGCAAAATTAAAACCCCAGATTTTAAACTATGACTTCAGTTCTTATGACAAGGAGAGTATGCAGAGACACAAACTGGGCAGGCAGAAAGGGGTAGAGAAGAGATGATTAACACTTTACTGTATTGAAGAAAGAATGCTGAAAACTTAAGCCCTAATTGAGTACCTAAGTTACAGAGTTCTTTCTTCTCATAAAGTATGTAACTTTGTGGAGTTTTAGAGTTCTAGGCAGATATGTTTACTAGTTTTTTACCCATGAGTTTAATAGTCTGAAAAGCACGTATTTTTTCCCCTTGAAATTTAACTCAGGAATTTGCACCCCCTTGTGGTCAAACATAAAATTCTTAGCTTTGGAAAGATTATTTTTTTCCAGTTGGACTTTTTGTTCAAGCACAGGAACTGTTGCTTTTGTTTCCTCCTATTTTATCAAATCAAGATTTAGTGGAGGATTTCCGGTTTATTAAATAATATTTTAAACAAAATGAGACTTAAATCTGAAAGCTACCTCCACAAAATGTGCAAAATGGAGATGACTGTACACACCTCATGAGTTATGTGAGGATTCAATGGGAAAATAAATGTACATGTTTAGAGCAGTCCTGACACATAGTAGGTATTCATAAATGTTATTTTTGTTAATGTCATAATTTTGGAATTTTTTTGGCAGGCAATATCAAACATTTTACAGTGAGGACACCAGATTATATCCCTTACCTATCCATGAAATTCAGTACAATCTTGCAAATAAATTCCCCAAATATACCACTTATCCAGACTTTTGGATTCTCCCAGAGGTACATTTTATTTTCAAAATACAAAGAATAAGTGATTATCTCTGAATGCTACAGATATAGATAGTTCTTACTTTCTTTACATATTTTAGACAGGCCTGGAGTTTGTTTTGTTTTTGTTTTTTTAACTTTAAAAACCAGAAAAAGCAACAAAACTATCCCATTTCTATATATTACTGTCTTAAACAATAAAGTGAATTAACATCCTTATTCACTTGACAAAAATTGTTACTCATATTTGTCAAAAAGTATTTGTCAAGCTGATTTATCATTTTAAGGGGCTCAAACAAGAACACTAACTACTAATGGCACCGACTGTAGTCTGAAAATACCCATTAAAGAAGCCATTTTAAAAGATCAGTATTAATAATTAATTCATAACAATAACCAACATTTTCTAATATGCCAAGCACAATTGAAAAGCCTTTAACATGTTAGTTTATTTACATCCTTGGAACTGCCCAATGAGGTACTAATATTACTCCCTTGTTACAAAAGTTTAAACAGATAAAATAATTCACCTTAGTTTACACAGCTAGTAAGTAGCAGCACTGGGATTCAAACTCGGACAGTTTGGCTTCAGATTCAATCCACTTAAATAGTTCATAAAAGTGCCAGAGAGATATAAGACAAATATACTCTGCCATGTTACTTCTTGATAATCTGAAAATGCTAAAAGCCACTTCTTTTTCAATTATACCTCAATAAAAAAAACCATGCTACCCTCTCCTATTTCCTTACTTCTTAGTACTTAAGGCACTTTCAGATTCATTGTCTTATTCAACCCTGACAACAATGGGATATGTTTTTATACTCAGTTATGGTTCATCTTGAGTTGTCTTATAACAAAAACTAGGACAAAGTAGTTAATATCCCATATTTTAGACTGCTGGATTCCTTAGAAAATCCATTTTGGGAGGTGGGCACCATAGCCCAGTACTGTAATCCCAGCTACTTGTGAGCTAAGGCAAGAGGATCCTAAGTTTAAGGCCAACCTGGACAATACCATGAGACCCTATCTCAAAAAAAAAAAAAAAAAGAAAGAAAGAAAGAAAGAAAGAAAAAGAAAAATCAATCCACTTTGTGATTAAGGAAAAAGTAAGCAATCAAAAACAATCTTAAAATATAATTATTTAGGGGCTAGGGTTGTGGCTCAGCAGTAGATTGCTGGCCTAGCACGTGCAAGGCCCTGGGTTTGATCCTCAGCACCACATAAAAATAAGTAAAATAAAGGTATTGACTCCAACTACAACTAAATATAAATATTAAAAAAATCATTTAGGAACAAGAACAGTTGGTTTTGTTTCATCTTAACCAGCTTGATGGCAGGTATGATAAATCTCCCAAGAAAATGATTAGAAGAGATTTTTTAAGGAAGATATTA